>JACBKR010000566.1:0-100161 GCA_014218235.1 Colocasia esculenta
ATTTATCCATAGAGATATGGTACGTGGAGGACAGTCGGACGGTTTCCACGTCCGTTGGCCGAGGGTCCGCGACCCCCGTCCACGAGAGGTATATGTATATGTAAACACAAAACTCTATATATTATTGTTTATATTAAATTCACGAGATCTAACGTACATATAATTTCTCAGGGTCTGCCTCCCCGTCCACTCTGCCTCCCCTCCGCCACCGGTCGTCCCAGCGACAGGTATATACATTGTACACAAAGAACCAGATGGATATCATTGTTCATATTAATTCAAGAGATCTAACGGACATACAATTTTGCAGGGACTACCTCCCCGTCCACGCCGGTCGTCCATGCGACAGGTATACGTATATATTATTGTTCAATTTAATTCATATTTTCTAATGTGTATATAATTTGCAGGGACCGCCTCCCCGCTGAGCACGCGAGCAGTGCCACTTGTCCCTTCTTCCTCACCACAGTGTACATGTATGTTCCATATATTAGTATTGGGTTTTCTTGTAATTTATACAATAATAGTGTACTAAATTGTTTTCAACAGAGGTGGAGAGCCAGCATCCAGTAGCTGAGGAGGGCCTCAGCTACCGGGACGGCAGCCATGCTGGATCTCAGGGTAAAGTTGATCACTTCAAAGTTACTGTATTTGTTATTTATGTTATACATTTCATGTACACAATTAATGTGCAATTGCAGGGGGAAGATAGATCCAGTTCTGCTTCCCGTTATATTACGACGCTGGTCCACGCACATATTCCAGGACCATGGATGCATGGTAGAGCGATCCGGTGCCCGTCTGGGATTTGTTATTGACATGTTCACGGTATTTTTAATGTTTACATGAGTTGAAATCATTTATTTAATTACTATCTCTGTTGTGCAGAAAGTTGAGTAATTTTATTTCTTTACAGCGGAGGTTCGCGTTCACGAGACCCAGGATCTCCCTCGAGCTCGCGCCGTCTGGGAGTCTACTGCCCAGACTAATTTAAGAAAGTCAATGTGGGAGGCCCGGGACAAGACAATTAAGACCACAGGCAACCGGGATCTATGGCTTGGCTAGATTACGGCCCTGTTTGGCTGAGGAGGGACTATTGGGAGTCCCTTTGTGAGCGTTGGGCTGCTGGCCATGGCAGCAGCAGTCCAGGCGGCAATACGCAACCGATCAACTCATCCGGAGAAGAATGTGCATACTAGTGGGTCCGTATCTTATGCGGACCCATAGTCAAAAATTGGTAGCATATTATTGTTCAATTGCTTAATACATTGATTATTATTGTGAAACTAACTAATTTTTTTGAATTGTAACATCACGAGTTCGAGCGTGCCCCTACATTTCGCGAGTTATTTGATCAGACTCATAAGCGGAAGGGGACGGATGACTATGTTAGCGAGAGTGCCGTATGATCACTGTAAGTCAAGCTATAAATTATGAATTCAATTAAGATATTCAATAAATTTATGGACAATAATTTATTTTAATTTGTTCTGTAGGAGACCTATGACAGGACGATGGTGGAGCGCTATGCAGAGGGCACTCCCAGCCAGACTTGGATCCGGAGGCTTGGGTCAACGCAGCGGGGGGCGAGGAAGGGTCGAGTGTACGGCTTTGGGGATAGCCTGGATACTACTCCAGTGTTGTCCATATGCGAGTTCGATCGCTTCTCCGGCATACGCGAGTTCATCTACTGCGCCCCCCATCAGTGGTGTAGAGGAGATTAGAGACCTCATTCGGGAAGAGCTACGGGCACATCTATAGACACAGCAGGCAGAGCTACAGACGCAGTTCAGCGATATGGTTCAGCAAGTTGATCTCAGCTATGCAGGGAGTACGCCCCCACACAGCCAGCACCTCAGGTCAGTATTAGTATTAATTTCATATTTGGATGAGATGAAACCACTAAAGAATGTCAACAGGGAAAAAAAAAGAAATCTAAATTAATTAACCAACATAAGTGTAAAGGGCATTCAATTGACGGATCTTAAAAAAACTTAAGTCTAAGGGTCAAAAACACACAACCCGAGGGTCCAAAATTCCAAATAGGGATCGGATCGGCGTGGTTTTCGATGACACGACCGGGTGGGTTACAGTGACGTGTGGGAACTGACGGAATCCAATTTGGATCTCCGGATTGGGTTGGGCATTGAAATGACGAATCTAAAAAACAGCCAAGTATATAAAGGGTCAAAACACACAACCGGGGAGTCCAAAATCCAAATAGGGATCGGATCGATGTGTCGTTTTCTCCGACACGAACGGGGGGGTTAAAGTGACGTGTGGGAACTGACGGAATCCAATTTGGATCTCCGGATTGGGTTCGGCATTGAAATGACGGATCTAAAAAACAGCCAAGTATATATAAAGGGTCAAAACACACAACCCGGGGGTCCAAAATCCCAAATAGGGATCGGATCGGCGTGCCGTTTTCTCCGACACAATCGGGTGGTTAAAGTGACGTGTGGAACTGAAGGAATCCAATTTGGATCTCCGGATTGGGGTGGGCATTGAAATGACGGATCTAAAAAACAGCCAAGTATATATAAAGGGTCAAAACACACAACCCGGGGGTCCAAAATCCCAAATATGGATCGGATCGGCGTGCCGTTTTCTCCGACACGACCGGGTGGGTTAAAGTGACGTGTGGGAACTGACGGAATCCAATTTAGATCTCCGATTGGGTTGGGCATTGAAATGACGGATCTAAAAAATAGTCAAGTATATAAAGGGCTAAAACCTACAACCCGGGGGTCCAAAATCCCAAATAGGGATCGGATCGGTGTGCCGTTTTCTCCGACACGACCAGGTGGATTAAAGTGACATGTGGGAACTGACGGAATCCAATTTGGATCTCCGGATTGGGTTGGGCATTGAAATGACGGATCTAAAAAATAGTCAAGTATATATATAAAGGGTCAAAACCACACACCGGGGGTCCAAAATCCAAATAGGGATCGGATCGGTGTGCCGTTTTCTCCGACACGACCGGTGGGTTAAAGTGACGTGTGGGAACTGACGGAATCCAATTTGGATCTCCGGATGGGTTGGGCATTGAAATGACGGATCTAAAAAATAGTCAAGTATATATAAAGGGTTAAAACCTAAACCCGAGGGTCCAAAATCCCAAATAGGGATCGGATCGGTGTGCCGTTTTCTCCGACACGACTGGGTGGGTTAAAGTGATGTGTGGGAACTGACGGAATCCAATTTGGATCTCCGGATTGGGTTGGGCATTGAAATGACGGATCTAAAAAACAGCCAAGTATATATAAAGGGTCAAAACACACAACCCGGGGGTCCAAAATCCCAAATAGGGATCGGATCGGCGTGCCGTTTTCTCCGACACGACCGGGTGGGTTAAAGTGATGTGTGGGAACTGACGGAATCCAATTGGATCTCCGGATTGGATGGGCATTGAAATGACGGATCTAAAAAACAGTCAAGTATATATAAAGGGCTAAAACCTACAACCCGGGGATCCAAAATCTCAAATAGGGATCAGATCGGCGTGCCATTTTCTCCGACACGACGGGTGGGTTAAAGTGACGTGTGGGAACTGACGGAATCAATTTGGATTTTCGGATTGGGTTGGGCATTGAAATGACAGATCTAAAAAATACCCAAAAAACGATGGATCTAAAAATAGTATCTAATTAAACTTGAGAAAATAATCACATATTTTAAATTTAATTTTTGAAAATAATATATGTCTTTTATTATTATTAATTTTTCTCATATTAATTTTTTTTAATATAGGATCTACCTCCGGCACCTGACGATGACGAGGTAGGGACAGCAGACGATCCAGCAGGTCTGTCTTGATTTTATATTTATTATTTTGTATGGTTTTATATTTATTGTATTTTATGATTTTGTGATCGTGAGTATTTGTGAAATTTATGAATATTGTAGCAGGTTTGAAAAATCTTTTTATTTGTCAATTTTAAAAAAATATATATACTGCACATTCCGACGGATAAATATCTGTCGGAAATTCTAAATACAGACGGAAAATACGGTCGGTAATTCCGTCTATAATTCTGACGGCCTTTTCCGACGGGTTTACTGATTTAACGACGGACTGTCTGTCGGTAAATACTGACTTTATGTCTGACGGTATTTCCGACGGATTTGTCGTCGGCGTTTTCCGACCGATTTCCGACGGAACTCTCTTCCGTCGGTAATTTCTGACCAACCATTTTCGACGGACCATTCCGACGAGCTTCGGACGGAAATCTGTCGGAAGGATCATGTTCCGAGGATTTCCGTCGAATTTCCGACAGATTCTTTCCGTCGGAAAAGCCGCATTTTCTTGTAGTGTATGTTATCTAATGCAGCATATGTACAGGACGGGTTCAAACGGTTAAAACAATTATATCTTCTGACTATATATATTACATCTCTACGGATGATGACTGCAAGTCTTTGGCCGTAAATTAAAGATGCTGCAACATGCTCCAAAACTACAGAGAAGATGCCGTAACCTTTATTAATGGGGAGATAGAACAGAAGGTGGCAGGTGATATGTGTACGTCCAACTCCGAGGGACATCCAAGGGCCGCCTGGTCAACCCGTTTACATTATAAGCCAACCAAGTTACATAGAAGAGCTTCTTCTAGATTCCTTTATTCCTCTATTTCGCCTATATTAATACTGCTTAATGATATTAGCAGGGCTCCTGTTAACATCACCACAACACAAGGTAAACACATGCACACGTGTGAATTGAGTGAATTCATCCTGTCAATTCACTCTGCTGCAAACCCTCCTGATCTCCCCTCTGGTGCCAGTGAGGGGGCTGATGCTGCCCATCCTCACCATGGCCGCCACGAAATCACTGAAGAACAGGGAGCTGTTTCTGATGTAGCTTTGGACGATGGGGTTGGTCGGGATCGCCGTGGTGTTGCTGAAGAGCGCCTGGTCTGAGCTGAAGCGTCCCCGCTGCGCCACCAGGTTCTGGTAGTAGGCGTTGTCGAATATCCTCGGTGTCTGGACGTCGATCGGCGAGAGACCGTTGCCGCCGCCGGAGCGGGCGAAGCCAATGGTGTGCGCACCGGAGAGCGCCACCAGGTCACGCTGGCTGAGGCCCTTCGCAGAGAAGCTGGAGGTGAGGGTGGCGAGGCTGGACGCCGGCGATGGGAGGTTGCTGTTGGCCGCACTCTGGCTAGCCGTCCTGGCATCCCGCCGCCCTAGCAGCACTGTCCACGATGGTCCTCCAGCTATATAAATATAGGAGGCGCCAACTTAGTTAGTTCATGAACCATATCACACAAAACTATATTTAAGCGCTTTTCGCGTTATTTTACTTTACACCAACATAATCGTACATCTTAGCTGGGGGAGTAAAAGATTTTTTCTTATATACTAGTTAATTTCCCTAGGACATGGTGAGTGGAAAAGGGAGCTCATCTGAGTGAAATTGTCAACAACAAAGTACTTACAAATTATTTGAAGTTGTGGTCCAGTCAAACTGAAGAAAAACTGAATGGAATATCCTATTCTAAAGAGAAAACATGTCATCTAGTTGATCCTAATCATTATCCAAAAATAATTTTCCAAACTTAGAACTGACGATATGCACAGTCGGTCCTCAAATTCGCCCCCCCCCCCCCCAAATATAATCTTGTCAACCCAAGCAAAAACCAACAGGCGGGTCATTAATGTTCAAGTTATTGATCTTTCCATCTTAAAAATTAAAACTGCGGATTGAACAGTACTATGTGTATCTTAAAACTGCAACGTACGTCCAACTACTGTGTGTTTCTCACGTAGGATCACATCTTCGCACCTACGTGGAAGCTGAATCTTCAACTTGGGAGACCTCTTGCAAATGGAGTCTAGGACGGTGCATGTCATGCATTGTATAATTTTTCATACATGCATTGATGCCGATGGTTCAAGTGTCTATGATCTTCTGAGGCAAAAGGTACTCATGCATGCAACATAGAAGATCTACTCATCCCTCGTTCTTGCATGCACATGCATCTTATTCAGTTAGTATGCATATATACCACGTTGTGATGTTAACTCAGTAACTCACCAAGTTGACGCCATCCCGGGTAGCGAGCGCCAGGATGTCGGCGCAGGAGACCGTGCCGTTGCAGGCGGCCTCCACGTTCGCCTTGATGGTGTCTATCACTCCCAAGCCTCGGATGGAGTTCTGGTTCGGCCCCGCGTTCTGCTCCCCCGTGAACGTTGCCGTGTCGGCCAGCAGCACCGATGCGTCGCAGCCCTGCACAGTTAAAGATGATGAGACAAATTAACACACGGGCGCCGCATGCAGCCCGCGTTACACATGTATAACTCTCATGACTCATCCCCGCAGCAAGCAGTACTACTTCGAGTATCTCGTGATCATGTGTTAGATTAAACCACTATGCGCATGCTTACGTTAACGAAGCAATCATGGAAGAAGAGCCGGAGGATGGAGGCGGCCATGCGCTGGTCGCTGCTCACTGCCCGACTCATGGCACTGCGAACGATGGTCTGCAGGTTAGGGCAGCTGTTCGCGTAGAAGTTGGCGGAAAGCTGCGCATGGACCGTGCAGATGAGCAGGAGGAGGAAGAAAGAGAGAACAGGAATTGCCCGACCAAGCCTGAGAGGGGCTGCCATATCTCTTTGCTATCTCTAGCTAGCTACTAATACGAAAGGATCAAACTAGTATTGACGTAGGAAGGCTTCTGATCGATCGCTGTGGAGGTGAAACTTTGCCTTGTTATTCCTTATATAGAGAAGCTGCTGGTCGTGATATGAACATCTCGGTCAGCTGCGAGGTGGAGGTCTCTGAACTGGCACGCACAAAGTTGTAATGCGGATGCGGTGATGGAAGACTACAGAGCTGGTCAACACGTGTGAGGAAGGCAACTGGAACCCAGCTCCTATCTGGTGAAGTAGGGAAGGCCCTCCATGGAGGACATGTAGCGACAGGAGGGGAAGTGGGTGAGTGTGAAAGGAATAAAAGAGGGAACCTAATACCAGTGCAAAGGACTAGAGACCACACACACCATTTTAATGTTTCCTTTTGCTTAGTGCATATGATTGAAACATCTGAATCATCTGGCCCGGATTTGCATTTCTATCTCTGTATCACAAAATGCATCATATAAATTCACCTCTCCCCTCCCCTCTCCAACTCTTCCTCAGCTACTAGACACGTACGGCATTTTAAAATTTTAATTACACATACAAGTATACAAGGAAAGCTTTTTGATTTCCTTCTAGGACCATAAATGAAAATTTAATGTACTAAACCCTAAAAAATAATCCGAAAATAATTATTGGGTCCTTTAATTAATTGAGACCGAATGTGACGTGAAGCCCAAACTGAGAAAAGCGTAGATAAAAGTTATAGGTTCGGTACTTTTAATCCTTTCATTAATTAATTACTTTGAATTGATCAATCTATGATATATTCTCTGTCAAACTTAATTTTAGATTTCCATTAGGCGGGTTGGTCTCGTCATCTGATTTTCAAATTAATTGGCTAACTGATGATGGTATTCTCAAATATGAAACAGAAAAAGGAATACTCGATTAATGCTAAATATAAGGACTTCATTTCTTCGCATATTCGTACGTGTGCGTCGTGTGAGTTTATTTGTCTGTCTCTCCCTCTCTGTCTCTGTCTGTATATGTTTCAGATCCTTTTCCTTTCAAAGTTAGGCCTGGCGAAGTTTGCAAACGAAGGGAAATATATATGAAGAACACCGGCCAGAGTTAATTCTTTAACATAAAAAGAAGGTCCGCGCAGAGCGATCGCCTGGATGTAGGTAGACCAACGTGCAACATTTGAAACTTATGAGTATTTGGACCACCCAATAAACAACAAAAGTTCATTTTGTTGATACCTGAAATTTCATCATGTCCCCCAATAGATATTGTCATCCTTTAGAGTTTTATCTCCTTTTTAAGAAAAAAAGATTTTCTTAAAGAAAGAGAAATGAATCTTACATATAAACACATTGATTTTCGTTATATCTAATACGGGATTAAACTATATATGTCTAACCCCACTATTAAGTATAAAAGTGTGTGAGATTTGTTATGATAAAATAGACAAGACAAATGGCATCTTATTTGGTTCCCACGGATGACGTCAATGTTGATGCATGAAATTTTAGCGTGCTACCTAAAAGATATATTATCATTGTTTGAGATTTTTATCATTTTTTTAGGGAAAAAAAACTCTCTTAAGAGAAAATAAATAAATCTTACTTATAAACATACATTTATTTTCATCACATCTAATATAAGACTAAATTATATGTCTACACATTTAGATGTTGATTGATAGAAGTAGCTTCTTTGACCGGAAAAACCAATCATTCAAGTGTGAATTGTTCTTATCCACTCCAGCTAGCGATGGACCTTCATTTTTCCCATGGTGGAGTGATGAAAGTCTTTCATGTCTTATCTGTGTAAGATGGGGAGAGAAGCCTTGAGTCCCCCAAGAATCCACAGGATTGCAGATTCAGCTTGCCCACAAGTCACAACCACTGTTTAGAATGCAGCCACAACAAAGGATAACTCGGATTTCTGTTTATTGATTTTTTTTTCTTTCATTTTTGGCCGAGGGCAGTGTATTTTTTACCAATCTTGTCATTAATACTTAAAATGCTACAATGACGCACTTTGTTTTCACAAATATTCCCATTCTTAATTCGAAGGGTGAGAAAAGATAGTGAGAAAAAAGATAACAGAAAGTGCATGCAGTGTGATAACATTCCTCCTGGTCATGGTATACATGTAATGCATGCAGTAAGCTATATGGAACAGTACTAATTGGAAATTAAACCGGCCGTGTTCCACTCTAAAAGATATGAAAATACTGTACGGCAACAGCTGATTAACTTGGCAGAGGAATAATTTGCCCCGGCACAATCACCACTATTCTCTTCAACTGGATGACCCAAGAAATGAATGCTTCCAGCCATACTAGCAGTGCTCTTATCTCACAAACTTTCAGTACTGGAGGGTTTAATTACTACTAAGCGCCGAGAGTTATTCACACATATTTGAGACTTTGTAGTGTCCTGTGCCCAAAAACACTTGAAAATTTTGAGACGAGCTTATACCTCTGAAATTCTCAATATGATCATCCTAAAAACTTTGACCCCGAGGCGACGTACGTACGTAGCCTTTTCCCATTTAGAATCTGCAAAAACTATCTTGTTCCCAGGCAGTAGTTTAGACTGTCCCCTTCACATGTAGATTTTCCAGAGATTTACTGATGCAGATCGTGCCACACAAGTCTAGGAGTCTTGAAGGCGTGATGCTTCCACGCCAAATACTAGTAGTGCCAGCAGGGGCGGACTTAGCATGTATCCAGTAGCGTCCTGTGACCCCACTAGATAAAAAAAATTTATATGGGGGTATAAATTTTCACCATGAGTGACCCCACTGAATTTATATAGGTGCATCATTAGAATCCCACTGAAAATAAAAAATTAGATCCACCACTGATACCCAGATATTTTAGGGTGGCAGATCATCAGGCTATCAGCAAGATTAACACTCCTTAACATCGTCAAAACTAGAAGTTAAGGTCTCTAGATCAAGGGCGACAATCTGCCGATCATCTAAATCATCAACAACCAAATATCAAGCATCCCACAAGAAATCAAATACATAGTTGAATGGATTTTTAACAAAGAATATATATATACTTCAATGAAATACAAATGATTCGGGGGTCGGACCTTACTTTAGAGAAGTCGGTAACTATCAGAAGTGAAGATGAAAATTAGGTGGGCGATATATGATGAGAAATACTATATTTTCGACTAGTCAAGGACATATATAGCTTGACGTGCAGAGTCATACCCCTCCACAATGCGTCATATGAAGAGACGCGACCTCAGATATATTTAATATATTATTTTTTTAACCTTAAAACAATGCACATAAATAAGATATTTGAGTTCCTAAAGATAAGTTTTAGGCCTTTGAATTCCTAAAGATATATATCGGAAGTGTATTATTTGTCATCTACAAAGTAATCAGTAGGCGGATTCTAGGTTAAGCAATTAGGTAAGGGGATCACTTTATCTTGGAGCCCCTATACTTTGCCCCTATTTATTAGATAATTTGGATGTTATTTATAGGTGTTCAGGAGGAGAGAGTCTGGAATAATTTGGTATGATATATAGGAAGCCACTTGAACAGTCAGCTATTGTGTGCCCAGAATTGGCCGCTTAGTTATTTCCACGTGTCAGTTAGAATAATACTTAAAATTTTAGGTCAGAGAATAAAATTGGTAAAACTTTAACTCAACCACATGGGACTGATGGGGCACCGTTACTGTGCTTGTATGACAGCTGGAGATGTTTAACTGGCGAGTTGTTGGGTCGGAGGGCCAATTTACATACAGTCGAGCCACTTTTTTTAATGATATGTTAGATAAGTTTGTCTAGTCTTTGAGTTTGTATAGAGAGATTATGAATAATTTAATATCAAGACATAAAATTTGAATATTTATAAATATTGAAAAAAAAATCTTACGTCTTATCAAATTTGAATATTAAATTCTCTATTTTTTAATGTACGATAGAATGTCCAATCAATCGAGTCATTCTTGATGTACCATGTACAGTTGAGCCAGTTACTTGGGACTCTGAGATGGTTATACCTAGATGAAATTATTAACCCCTTTTAGCCATCTTTTTTATTTATAGTATCCATATATATATATAGTATCTCACCCTTTTTTTATTGGATTAAAAATTACCCACCTTTATATATCAATGGATAACCACATGAGTTATACCTGGTTAGTCTATGAGAATTGCTTGTTGTACACCGTCTCTCCATGATTGTGGCGTACACATTTATAGGAGATTGGGTGACCATCATATTAATTAACGTGATGGTCACCTAATCAATAAATAGTGTGCGCACACACCCTCGTGGGGATATGCTCTCTTAGTCTTGGGCAGGTGCTAACTACCGTTTTGTCCGAGGCTTACAGAAAGCCAAGTTTGATTAATCAACTGGTCGGAGACTTTGCTTCGAGAACTCCACCACATCTGTGGTCATGGAAGCCACGGATGCTTGTATTTGCTTCGCCCTTCTTGAACTTTCGGTGTTGAAGATTAGATACTTTGTCGTTTGTTTCGGCCTTGTGTGTTCTCCGTACCTCTTGTAATCAGATTTTAAAATATAGATAAACAACAAATCCTAAAGAATAATTTATAAATTTGTAATGTTCAAATTTTTATTAATAAATTGAGTTAAATAAATTAAACGTTAAGCTAAATAGATCATAACCTGATATTAAAATGTAACTCAAGAAAGAAATTCAAATTTCTATACAACTCCTAATCCAAATAGGAGTTAAAGAAGAAAGTTGGTGCAATCCGAGTTAGAATAAGACTGAGATGAAAAAAGGACTCTTAAAATCATGACATATGGAAATACCTAAATTAGAACTCTTAAAATCATGACACAATGAAAAAAGGTTGCTCTATGTTGTAACCATACTCAGAACTAGAAAGGAGGTCCTCATTTAGGTAGAAAACATGCAGAGAATTACAACCCTTGGAATTTGAGTTTTGTTGGAAATCTTAAACCCTAACCAATTAAATACGCCCTTAATTCTTTTTTGGACACCCCAAACTAGTCTTGGAGGCTGTTGGGTTTGTGCTAACAAATGTTTGGAGAGAGAAGGAGTATAGTAATTAAGCTAAAGATTTACTATTCATCATTGATCATTATCTCTTTTTTATTGAATCGTCAAATGTGTAGATATTCTCTCAAGTTAAATAGAAATAATTCTTTCGGTAGATGATATTATGGCAGAAAAATAAATAAAAGAATAATTCTTTCTATAGATGACATCATCACAGAAAATAAATCAGAGTTCTTGTAGGTAGTACTTCTAGGCACGTAGAACCATGTGCACCGTATCCTTTTTTCTAGCGTGTCATTGTTCCTTCATGATAATTCTTGATATACATGGTTTATGTTGTTTAAAAGGCCATGTTTATGTGTTTATCATACTTAATTCGAGTTCTTTGACATTCATCACTGTCTCATGATTGCTTCTCTTCTTGAAATCTATTCTTGAAAACTTTTAAGGATTTATAATGAATCACTACAAGGAGGTGAGATTTGTCAACGACTTTTTATCAGCGGCTAGAAACAGTCGTTGATATATAGTATATATATCAACGGCTACAAGAAGTTGTTGACATATGATGAACATATGTCAACGGCTGTCCATGGCCGTTGACATAAGTAACATATGTCAGCGGCCTCTGGAGTCGTTGACATAAGATTAACATATGTCAATGGCTATGGAAGGGCCGTTGACATATATGTTACTTATGTCAACGGCCATAGATAGCCATTGACATATGTTCATAAAAAAAATGACATCAACCACTATAAAGAGCCACCCGCCCCGCCCCCTCCCTGCTCTGATCCCCATCCCGGACGACTCCTCTCCCCATCCCAGACGACTATTTCTCTCTCTCTCTCTCTCTCTCTCTCTCTCCTCTCTCTCTCTCTCTCTCTCTCTCCTCTCTCTCTCTCTCTCTCTCTCTCTCTCTCTCTCTCTCTCTCTCTCTCTCTCACCCCAGCTTGTACCTCTCCCCCGAGCAAGAAGCAGATTAGCATGGCGAAGAAGGAAGCACAGATCGGCATCATCGACCGGTCCACCGCTGCTTCCTCCTTTTTGCCACTGTTGTTCCCATTGCTCTTCTCCTCGTGCTCCCCGTCGAATCTGCGCCAGATCCTCCCTGATTGTCGTCGCCCACTGCGAACTCGACTGAAGAATAGGAAGGAGGCGGCATGAGACGTTCTTCTGGAGGGATCACTGGTACATGGTGTCTCTGGTGGAGGACCTCGATCCAGTCGTCCCGTCGCCGTTCCAGCTCCTGAACCGCATCATCGTGCTCCGGCATGGCCTTCAGTAAGCACCGTCCATCGAACTCTTACCGAAGTCCATGCACTTGAGGTCTCTGGTATGCCCCCTGGAGCGACTGAGATGTGTGCAATTTTGTTGATGTGTCGTTTTTTATCAGACAAGCTCAGACGCCTGCCGGCCTGGTGGCCGCGGCCCTCTCTCACGCGCTGGCGCTCTTCGTCGTTGGCCGGCTGGCGTCGTCGCGCCGTTGTCAAAGCGCCGGCGGCGTCCATAATCCGCAAGACTACTTACGTTCTACTACACCACTTCACCTCGGCACGCCGCCATCGGACACAACCACACACCAATGCCCGACAACTGTTTGACGATTTGCTTCATGTGTTTGTTTTTAATTAGCATGCACATGTAACGACGACTCTTGGTCATTCTTTAAATATTATTCTGATCACCCCCTCCCTAGCAATGTCGTCCCCTATATATACACTAAGCAGTCGCACATGCTGATCAGGTCGTGGGTGCCCAGGAAACTGAGAGAAGGAGATGAATATGCAAATAATGGGAACAGAGCCACCTCAATGGCTGACGATGAGGAGGGGAAGGAGGAGGAAATGGGCGGGGCTTGGAGACGTTACTGCATCAAATAGCACGAGATGGAAGCTTAGATTGCGCGACGGTGGGGAGTTTCGGGTGGCGTGAACGGAAAGCAGCGTGAAGACGCTGTAGAAGCTGGTGACTGCGAGCGCCGCCAGGAGATATCTGCATGGGTGTTGGGACGGGAGTTGCAGGACGGAGGAGGTGAGCGGGAGGGGAGAAGGAGGACCGGGGGACAGGTGTTGCAGCAGGGCAGAGGTGGTGATGAGATTTTTTTTTAAAAAAAAAAATAGACCTTTGTCAGCGGCTAAAGGTGTCTGCTGACATATTCATGATATGTCTACAACAAAAAGCCGCTGACATATCTTCCTTTTGTCAACGGTTTTGTAGCCGCTGATATATATCTAATATGTCGACAGTTAATACAACCGTTGACGAACATAAGTCGACGACCCATTTGTCAACAGATTTGTCAACGGCTATTAAGCCGTTGACATACGTATATGTCAACGATTTCGGGTCTTTTGTCAACGGCTAATAGCCGCTGACATATGCCTACTTTCTTGTAGTGAATCTTGGAACTATAATCTCAGCCAAAGATTCCCAAATTGCCTTACTGTTAATAAGCCAAGCATCAAATCTCAGTTTACTAATAAATCAAGTTCTAGTTTACTAATAAATGAATCCCCAATTTATTAATAAATCAAGTCTTAATTTAATTGAGTCCCACTTTATTAATAAGTCAAGTGCATATTATTAAATAATCAAGTCCTAGAGTGTTGATAAATCGAGTCCCATCTTGTTAATAGATGAGTCTCAGAAGAAAATAAAAGTCAAGTCTCAGTCTTATGAAACTCGCGTCCCAAATGTAAATTGCGTCTTAGATGTAAATAGAGTCTCATAAAAATCAAGTCTTAGATGTAAATCGAGTCTTATGAAAAATCGAGTCCAAAATATAAATCGAGTTCAATGAGAATCAAGTTTCAAATAAAATAGAGTCCCGGTGATAATCAAATCTCAAAGAGAATTGAGTCTCAAAGAGAATCTAATTTCAGTGGTAATCGAATCTCAGAGAAAATTGAGTCTCAATGATAATTAATTCTCCATGAGAATTGATTCTCAATTGAAAGAATCGAGTCTACAAAAGAATCGAGTCTTACAAAGAATAGTCTAAGAATCGACTCTCTAATTAAAAGAATCAACTCCTTAATTAATAAAAGAATTGACTCCCTATGAATCGACTCCTTGAGATATTAATCGACTCTCTAATAGGGTTGACTCTTTAAGTTAAAAGAATCAACTCCCTCACTTAAATATCGACTCCCTAACTTAAAGAATCAACTCCCTTACCTTAAAGAATCGACTTTCTAACTTGAAAAAATCGACCCTTCGACTTAATCGACTCTCTTAATTAAAAGAATCAACTCCTTTAATTAAAAGAATTGACTCCCTATGAATCGACTCCTTGAGATATTAATCGACTCTCTAATAGAGTTGACTCTCTAAGTTAAAAGAATCAACTCCCTCACTTAAATTATCGACTCCCTAACTTAAAGAATCAACTCCCTGACCTTAAAGAATCGGCTTTCTAACTTGAAAAAATCGACCCTTTGACTTAAAGGACCAACTCTCTAATTTAAAGAATCAATTCCCAAATTGATAAATCAACTCTTACCTGTTAAACCTATTTTGTTGACCAATAACTTACCTTCCATCAACCAAACATGCATCGGACGACCAAGATTGACTATTCAATTGACCAATTAGGGTTTTCAATGTTCTTGAAATTTCTGTGAAGCCCTGAGTCTGCATGGTTAACCAATCAGTGGATTTCGATCAACCTATCTCTTGTTTCACAAAAGAAATCACCATGTTAGTACTCAAACTTTGATCTCTTTTCACTCATTATTCTTGACTATTTCTCGTTCTCTTATGGACATACTTGCATACTTGAAACTTCTTACTGAATACTCTAAACGATATTCTTGGAATTCAAGGTCGTTAATATTGTCTAAATAATACATGAGATCTTGTATCAACAACTAATGTTTGACAATATAAGGGCTCAGTCTAGTCCTTAGAGGAGTGCCCAAAGAGTGCATATGCCTATAGGAGTTTGAATGACAAAGGTGTTTGGTATTATATCTGAGTACTTGGCATGCTTTATTTATTATGACAATCATCACGTAAATGTGCTTGACATGTTACTTATTTGACTCTTTTTATGGCTCTGGTGGGTGTTATGTTCATGGTATGACAAACTCTACTTGATTTTTCGTCGTATTTGTATAGTACTTGACAATACATGTTTCATATTCACTTGATATTGTTATCAGCTCTTGTTGGACTTGCTTTCATGCATGATGTTAGACTATTCAGCTTGTTAACCTGCTAATTATTTTAAGCCTACCTGGTTAAGAGATATAAATCATATTGAACATCTTATTCATTCAAATACTTATACGATTTTTTAGGTGAAGATGTTGATGGTGATCATACTGACGGGGACGATAAGAGTGATGTCCCAAGTTATCTAGCAACAGTAGTTAATAGTCGAGTCTTTCATTTTATTCACATTATATAAGCGTAATGATGTGCCCTATGCATTGGCTCCAATTAAAGGATGAAAAATACTTTAAGAATTCGTATTCACGAGAGCATTATTTGATCGTTTAATACTCAGTGTTGTGTACTTAATAATTAAAATCATTTTAGATGGTGATTGTGCAGGGTCCAAAGTGGATACAAGATCAACATTAGGTTTTTGCACATATGTTGGTAGAAATTTGGTTACTTAAAGAAGTAAGAAATAAAATGCGGTGGCCCATTCTAGAGTAGAAGTCGAGTATCAAACTATGTCTCAAACTGTATGCAAAATGATGTGATTACTCATGTCTGATTTTGGAGTCTCTTACTCCAAGCCTATGAAAATACATTGTGATAATCAAACAACAATTCATATTGTCAAGAATCCATTTTTTCACGAGCAGACCAAACACATTGAGGTGGACCATCACTTTGTGAGATGTTGTCATGTCTCAAGAGATTTACACTCTACCTACTCCTAGAGATGAACAGTTGGTTTGTCAAAGATCTTAGAGTGTCTCTATTTTGTAATCTTTGCAGCAAGTTGGAATCTTTGACATATATGTTCCAGCCGGAGGAAGAGTGTTAGGTTATTGTGGGATTACTTTAGCTTATAATATACGTACTAGAGTACAATCTATTATGTACTAAGATATAAGATACCCCATGTTTGTTAATCAATCTAATCTCTTCCCTTTTCTCCCTAACAATCTGCATCTAGAATAAGTACCCAATTGGTTATACATAAAGCAGATTCGGGAGGTTTATTTTTTTAATCATCAATAAGCATGCGAGCACAAGCCTGAGCCTATCTCCCTTCTTTCCTCGTGTTTTATCTGCTCTCCACTTCCCCCGTTCGATCTGGTTTCGCTTCTAGTCTCTGTTCTGGATAGAGCTGCGCCATCTATATATACGGTCAACCGCCGTGGCTAATATGTATAGACGACTTTATCATCCTTTTAATATTTGGGTTCCGCGTGCGGTAACTGTTGAACTTTGCACAATAGCTGTCACCAATTTCACGTCTCTCCCTTCTTCCTTGGTACCTACCCTCTCTTCAATAATTAATGGTTGACAAGGGAAAACCAGGTATTAATCAATCCAAACAAGCACGTATTCTTGAATGAGATAGATATGGACAGTCCATTTCCATAAAGATCTTCCAGAGCTTGATATCGACATCTAATCCCCTCTCTAGATTAGGATGACTACGTACGCGCTAATTAATCTTTGTAAAAAAAAAATTTTTGAAAGCAAAATGTTTTAATTAGTCTGTGTGAATGATGTTTTGACGCGTATCAGCCCCTTTCTAGAGTAGGAGTTATTTAGAATTAGGGATGATTAATTCGATGGAATGATGTCTAAAAAAGCACTTAAACTTTTGCTTCTATGATCAGTTGTCTTCACATTGAACGATGACCAAATGCATATATATATAGGTGCACTCTTATCGTTACACCTCCGTTTAATTTAAGTTGTGAGGAGAAATGATTGACGAATAGATCAAATGTCTATCTGATTGTTTGACTATACTTTTTTTTTTCCAAAGGAGGTCCTCAGGGCCTCAAACCAGGAGAGTGCACCCCCCCTAGAAGGGGAGAATGTTCTCACTCCACTGGTGAGGGCAACCTGGGCCTAAGCATATAAAAGGATAAAGGTACAGCGGCACAGGGGCATTCCCCAGCTAACAAAACCTGATACAAGGTAACCCAGCCCGGTCCAAAGTGAGCGGACCCTTACAAACACGAGGCAAGGAGGAGGAAGAAGAAAAGAAAACTTGGTTTGTTCCACTAATACAACCCACATTGGCCAGAGCATCAGCCACCTGATTAAGCTGGCGAATAAACATGGAATGCACGAGACTTAGCAGCTTTGAACAGGGAACAAGCAGCCCGCCACCAGCGCAGACAATCCAGGAAGGAGCTTCCCCGACCTTAAGGAATTAACAAGAATTTGAGAATCAGAACAAATCGTAGTCAGCGCGAAACCAAACTCGAAGGCCAGCTGAAGACCGTCATGCAGAGCACGCACCTCGCCATCAAGCACCACCCAATTCCATAGGAATGAGCAAAGGCAAAGAGGAAATTCCGGAAGAGTCCCTGATGCACCCACCACCTCCACATAACCCGGGTTGCCTTTGCTGGCACCATCAACATGAAGAAAAATCCCACTACAGAGAAAGCGGGATTACCGACGGATATTTCCGACGGATTATTTCGTCGGTAATAGGTCGGAAGTTCGACAGAAATATTTCCGTCGGAAATTTACGTCGGTAATGAAATAATACCGACGGATCTTTCGACAGACATATTACCGTCGGATATCCGTCGGTAGTAATTCCGACGGATATTCCAATCGTCGGAATATCCGTCGGAACTTCGACGGATATTGGTAGTCGGAAATGCCGTCGGTAGAATACCTTTTATTTCCTCCGCCGAAACCCCCCTTTCCTCTCTCTCTCTTCTCTCTCCTCTCTCGTCTCTCCTCTCTCTCTCTCTCTCTCTCTCTCTCTCTCTCTCTCTCTCTCTCTCTCTCTCTCCTCTCTCTCTCTCTCTCTCTCTCTCTCTCTCTCTCTCTCTCTCCTCGTCAGGAGGTTTCCATCTGAAAATTGATAGAAGTATACTTAAACGAAGGGAACAAGCCAAAGTATTGGAGAGCCTGAGATGAGGATCATGTGCGAAAGCTAGTAAACTCTTGCTGGCCAAGAGACGAGCTAACCAAGTAATGAATATGGTGAGTAATGCGAACTAACACTGGGGCGCTTGCCCTCAAACCTCATGGAACAAGGGCGCGCCAAATTCCCAGAGAATCAGAATAGCAGCATAAAGGGGAAACAAAGCCAGACGGCGAAGAAGTGTTGCACTGACGCAGTAAAGTCCAAAGCCGGGTTGTGATGTTATCATAGGTAGCCACATTAAGGACCAGGATGGGAGCGATCCACCCACAAGCTGCGGCAAATCACTGTCGATGAAACAAGTGATTAAGATCTTCAGACGATGGGGAGGCGCAACACGAGCAGCGGGAAGCAAGGGAACCCCCTGATCAGAAACACGAGAGTCCACAGGGATGGCACGGTATAAAATTTCCAGCAGAAGAAGAAGCACGCTTGTAGAAAGTGTGATGCCAGAGACGATGTAAGGCATGTCTTTTCACCCATGCTGAGAGAGAATGTTGTAAGCGATGAAGTAGTGAAAGCACCATTGGAAAGAGGCAGTCAAACGCAGCAGTCATCTTAGGGCAGAAGCTTGACGTTCTGAAGGAGTCATGACAGGTGACAGAAGGCGCGCAGGATGGTTAAATCCCGGATGACCTCTCGGACAGTGATGGGCCAGAGGGCGCTGTAGTGGCTAGACAATAAATCAGAGAGGGGGCCTTGCCCGAGCCACACGTGGTTCAGGAAGTCCACTTTTCTACCATCCCCAATGATCCATCTAGAGTTCTTGAAAATAGTTTCCGGGGCAATAGTGAAAGCCGCTCTAGACATGCCATGGGGAAGAGAATTAGGAGAGTGCACCCCACTGAGAAGATAAATCTGCTTCTAGCATATTAGCCCACATGGAAGAATCATGATAAATATTCCAGAGAAGTTTAGTAGCAAGAGCAAGTTGGAAATGCCAAAGATTTCTAATGTGAAGCCCGCCTTCAGAAATAGGCCGCGATGAATAGTGTCCCAAGAGATCCAGTGTCTTCGGCGAGACCCATCAGCCCGTTCCAAAGAAAGTTAGCACAAGCTTTCTCAATGTAATTGACCACAGACTTAGGAATGAGGTGGCAGCCGCAAGTGTAGATAGGAATAGCGCAGAGGACAGAGTTAATGAGAGTAACCCTGCCAGCCTGAGAGAGGAATTTAGATTTCCAAGAATTCAATTTAGCATTAATCTTGTCAATAAGGTAGTTATAATCAGCAACTTTGCTTCTACTACATCTTATAGGGACCCCAAGATAACGCAAACACTCCTTCTGCTGGTGGAACCTGTAAGGAAGAGACTCTCTTGGACACAGAAAGAGGAGCCTTTTGAGATAGGAGGAAGCTGCTCTTAGCCACATTGATCTTCTGGCCAGAAGACTGCTCATAGTTCCGAAGAAAGCTTAGCAACTTCAAAATATTAGAATTCCGGCCGTTGCAAAAGACTAGGTGTCATCGGCAAAGAGTAGATGAGAGATAGCCGAGCAACGCCTCGGACCAGCAAAAGGGATAAGGGGCGCAGAAACCTGCACATTCTTTAACCTCTGCTAAGGGCCTCTTCCATAATGATAAAGAGAGCAGGTGCGAGGGGGTCTCTTGACGCAGGCCTCTAGAGGATTTAAAGTACCCAACAGGGAACCATGAAAATAGTAGAGAACCAGCAGTTGGAAACAAGCATGCAATGTAGGAGACAAATCTGTTGGAGAACCCAAAATGGCGCATAACCTCAAAGAGAAAGTCCCATTCAACTCTGTCATAGGCCTTCATCATGTTGAGCTTAAGAACAACATTGTGACCCCGAACCTTCTGGACAAGTCTTGCACAAGCTGATTAGTAAGGTGAACGTTATCAACAATGTTTCTTCCCTTAACAAAGGCCCTTGCTCATCAGAGATAATAAGAGGCAAGATATCAGTGAGACGGTACAAATAATCTTGGAGACAATTTTAAAACAGAAGTTGCAAAGACTTATCGGCTAAACTCCCCAAAGGAGGCGGCGGATGAGCGACCTTAGGAATAATCGCAATGAGAGAGGAGCAGACGCCTCTAGGTAAAGGGAAACCCATGAAGAAACCTCTAACAGCATCAACAAAACATCTTTAGAAATGATATCCCAGCACTTTGGAAGAAGCACCAGAAAACCCATCAGGGCCAGGAGCGCCATCCCCATTCATGGACCAGACAGCCTGTTAACCTCCTTATCAGAAGGAACATAAGTGAGAGCCTCGTTATGAACATCACTAATAATGGGTGGGATGCACTGCAATAAAGAATTATCAATAACATGAGCTTCAGAGGTGAGGAGACGATGAAAGAAAGCATCCGCCTCCATAGCAAGCTTGGATTGGTCCTCACACCAAACACATCAACCTTTAACCTGTGGATAAGAGCTCTCCTTCGATTTCCCTGAACAACTGCATGGTAAAAGGAGGTGTTTTTATCCCCATCCTTAAACCAATTCAGCCTAGATTTCTGAGCCAGAAAGTCTCCTGACAAGTGAGAGCACGCCGAAGGTCAGCGTGGCTGCATTAAGAGAAGCTCGGTTAGCCTCAGACGGATCTCCATCAAAAAGGATTGCATGGCCGCCACATGGGACTCAGCTTGAAGCACCACGCTCTCGATTTTGCCAAACACATTCTTATTCCAAGAGCGAAGGACAAGTTTAGTAGCCCGAAGCTTGAGCTGGAGATTGTCAAAGGGATTAGGGGAGGAAGCAGGAGTATTATCCCAGACGTCTTTAACGGTTTGCATGAAAGAGTCGTGGGAAACCCACATTTTCTGGAAAATGAACTTGGAAGGCTTGTTCTGGAGACAAGGTACTTCAGAAGCATAAGAGCGTGATCAGAGGGGCCCCTCGGGAGATGCTTAACGCTAAGATCAGGGAATGAAGACTGCCAGTGTAAGTTGATGAAGATCCTGTCTAACCTGGCCCTGATAGCAGCATGGCCAGTCCTGTTATTGGACCAGGTGAAAGGTTGACCCACAAAACCTGCATCCAGCAGGCCAGCAGCAGAAGAAAAGGAACTGAAATCAAGCTTGGCGGAGTGGTTCGGAATAGACCCTCCCTTCTTCTCGGACGTGCAGGAGACACAGTTAAAGTCGCCACCGACAAGCCAAGGCAAGGACGCATTATTTCCAAGGGCCAAAAGATCGTCAAAAAGAACCCGACGAGAAGCTACGCTGCAAGCAACATAGACGGCAGTGACTGTGCACATAGGATCATTCCGTTCATGATATTCACAGATAAAATTGGTCGGAGTAGTTAGTAACAGAAATGGAAACCGAGCTGGACCACATCACCCAAATTTTGGAATCCTCCCCAGCGTTTCCAGCAAACCCATTCAATTTAAAATAACGTCATAATGCAGCAGCTCTAGAGAAAGCAATTTAGGTTCAAAAATGGCAATTACCTGAAGCTGGTGTGTCATAATATATGCTTAAGAGCTCTCTTAGAGGCAGTATGGAATGCCTCTGATATTCCAGAAAAGGGCTGAACAATTCATGATGAACAGTATCCGGAAGATTCTTCCGAGGCTTTAGCTTTGGATCTTGTACAAACGCCATGCTGGGGAGGCAGGACACCATCTTTGGATATTTTCACGGATGGCAATAGAATATTATCACAAAAAGCAAGGGAGGAGGCATTGGCGCACAGAGCACCACTGGCAGGGTCAAAAGAAGGAATCGCTAAGGCTTTAGAATGGCAAGGCTTTCCCCGCAAGTCCACAATAATATTCACCCCAGAATTGTTTGATTCCTTACCAAAACCAAGATTGGGAAGACCATCACCCGCCGGTGAGAGGTCGCCTAACTACTCCTCCGGCGCCCCCTCCGGCGAGACTCCAGCTGGGCCATCCTAAAGAACAGGACCCCGAGAAGAAACCAGGCACTGCATTAGGACTGCCATGCAAACTGTCAACACTTGTCTGCAAAGTGGCGTCCCCAGGGGGAACAGGAACGACCCTCGAGTCTTCAGGAACCAAGGGAACAGCCGAGGTTGTGTCATGAGCAAAGGCCGGACCCTCAGCACTAGACTTACCAACAGTGGACGTGAACTGCTTAGAACAACTGGGATCACCAGTCTCATGCACGTGGGTGCAAGCATGCAAATCACCATGGCCCGAGGGGGCGATATCAGGATCGAGAACATCACCAGCTAACCTGTCAAAAACATTAGAAACTGGGACAGTATTGGTCTGCAAAGCACATTGTTTATCAAGAGCGGTGGACTTGCGTTTAACAACACGCCATTCCTGGTCTTGATTCACCGGAGGAGGTGGGTGCACCTGCTGAGGAAGAGGTTTTTCCCGGGACTTTTTCTTACAAGAATCAGTAGTATGGCCAAGCCTTCGGCAAACCTTACAGATGGGCGGCACCCTATGAAACGTGACAACTTGCCAGAACCCTTTATCTCCATTGCCTATCCAAATACGATCAGCAAGAGGCTTAGCAATATCCACATCGACATAAACAAGTGCCTCAGCTGTCTGGGTCCAGGCCAAGGTAGAGTCATGGATACGAAGCACCTCCCCAAAGTTTCCAGCAATACATTTGAGATATTCTTCGTTGTACAGATTAACTGGGAGGTTGGGAAAACCCACCCAGATGGGGATGAGAGTCGGATCAGCAGCGAAATCAAAATCCGCAGACCAGCGGAAGAACCGGAAAAGATAGCCTTTGAGATATAAGTTCTTGTGAACCAGCACCTTGAGAAAGTCTTCCTCATCAAAGAACGAAGAAGGATGTGTCTAGGGTTCAGAGAGCTAACAATGTAGTTGCCCTTGAGGGCCAAACGCTGAGTGATAGCCCACGAATACGTCGTTAAATACGTGACTAACAATCTCAATTTATCGGCCTACACTAAATATTTAACAGTAGTTAAGTGGTGAGACCGAGTCGAATCCACGGGAGAACTAGATTTTTAGAGTTGAAACCTTGAGTTTATGTAGGAAAAAAATGTGGTGACATTTGAATTAAGTTGCATTAATAAATCTAAACTATGTTAAATAAGTAAAGAGAGAGATAAAGAGGGGATGAGAGAACACAAGATACAACTTTAAACTATAATCTATAAACAATAACAAAATGATTAACACAAAGAGTGTATTCTAATCCAAAGCCATTAAGAAATACATGAAAAAAAGGAATAAGAGAGAGAATAAGAGAGACGAGAAGGAGAGAGGAGAGAGAAGAGAGAGAAGAGAGAGAGGGAGAGGCGAGAGAGAGGAGAGAGGAGAGAGAGAGAGAAGAAGAGAGGAGGAGAGAGAGCGAGCGTGGAGAGGAGAAGAGAGAGAGAGAAGAGAAGAGAAAAAGAGAGAGAGAGGAAGCGGAGAGGAGAGGAGAGAAGAAGAGAAGAGAGAGGCGAGAAGAAGAGAGAGAGCGATAGAGAGAGAGAGGAGAGAGACGGCGATAGAGGAGAGGAAGAGAGAGAGGGAGCGCGCCTCTCTACGTGCATGCATGCACGTAGAGAGGAAGAGAGGCGGGCGGCAGGCAGTGGCGCGAGGGGCGGGGCTGGGGCGCGGGGGGGCGCATGGGGAGCGGCGCTGGCGGCAGGCGGCGGGGCGCTGGGGCGAGGCGCGGGCGCGCGGGGCGAGTGTGGCCGGGCGGGCGCGGCAGGGGCGCGCGGCGGGGCGAGCGGCCGGGCGGGCGCGGCAGGGGCGTGCGCGGGCCAGGCGGGCGGCCGGGCGGGCCGCGCAGGGGTGCTCTGCCGCTTGCTCTGGTGAGACCGAGAAAGAGAGAGAGAGACAGGAAGAGACGAAGAAGAGGAGAGGAAGAAGAAGGGAAAGAGAGAAGAAGAGGAGGAGAGAGATCGGAGGAAAGAGGGAGAGAGAGAAGTGGGAAAGTAGAAGAGAATATTGCAAGAGAGAGAGGGGGGAGGTTTATAAAGTGGTAGAGAAAGAGAGGAAGGGGGAGAGAGAAAAGGAAAGAGAAATTTTTAGAAAATAAGAGAGAAGATTTTTAAAAGTGAGAAAGTATTTTTGAAAAGAAAGAGAGAGGGAATATTTTAAAAAATAGAGTCTCTCATTATTCTCTCTTGGTCTAATCAAATTTATTGGCCCATTTGACACTTCATTTAATTTCTTGGCCCATTAATCCTGCAAATACAACACAATAGAGATTTAATCAATTATCATTTTTGCAATAAAGTGACAATGAATTTGTGTAAAATTAAGGACCATAAGATAGTAAAATAACATGATTATTATCAATAACAGCAATTATCACACCCCCAACTTACTCATTGCTAGTCCCTTAGCAATGCACACAAGTGAATAATTGAGACAAACAAGAGTTCAATATCATACTTCATGACAAGAAAGTAAGAATGAGAATGCTTGGTCATAAGTATTTCAAGTTCCAGTCGAGAGTGTCAAAGGCAAATATGTCAGTTCATGTCATTAGACAGTTCCTCAAGACACACAAAATTTCATGACTTTTTGTATAATATTTGAGCATAATAAGAGGATGCATGGGCTTTTTACTTATCACTCAAGGATGGTATCAACTCTACACTCCTTAAATTCGATCCTCGAATTACAGGTAGCTTTCACTCTGCCTAATTCCTTTTTTTTTCATTTACATGGTGCTGCACATCCCTTCACTGTTTGACGCGAGTCAACTCTTACCTTAGGAGCCACAGGCCGGTTACTAAGATCAGGGGCATTTTCCATGTTCTTTTTTTTTCTTTTCTTTTTCGTTTTCACTACTCACATATTTTCACATTTATTTGTAGGCAGGTAGCTTTTTCCCCACGATTGGTCGTCAATAGGAGTGTAGAATATCAATCAATCAACCTGAATGTTCGGTAAAACTCTCATCATCCATTTGAATAGCTCATAATAATACTTTACTATGTTGATGAAATTTCAAATGTATTTGAGGAAGATGCTAAAAACATAACTAGTTAACTCACCCCTTCAACTCACCACCTTCACAAGTACACACTATGAGTCAAGCTAGAACAAAAAAAAATATGAAGCATGAAGCACAATGTTAGGGACAAAAATTTGAAATACAATTTGTCTCTCCCCCCAACTTAAATGACATTGTCCTCAATGGCATAAAAGTAATGACAATAGAATAAAGCCAATGTAAGTTAAGAAAGGAGAGATGCAACCTGATGATCACATGCGGTGGTTGCATACTAGCTTTATCAAAGGATAGTGGCCAGAAAACACCTAAGACACAAAATAAAAATGAAATCAATAGAAATCAATTTTCTAAAAATATTGGGTTGCCTCCCAACAAGCGCTAAGTTTAATGTCTTCAGCCAGACACATGGGGGTAACAGGGTCACGTAACACCCCCAATCAATTGACGCCAAATTTTTCTTTGTAGGGCATCACCAGCCATGGTGGGTCAAGTGGTCCAACGTACCTTGCAGATCAGTAAGTGATAGAGAAATTGAGGCACTCAAGATCATATCTTCAATTAATGAATATTCATTTGGACACTTAAAATCTTTATATGTGTTGAACACATCAATGCGGACTTTATTGTTTTCACCCTTTTCACCCACAACTTCCATTTTCAGATCCTCTTTCATGATATTGAGGTCAGATTGAGTTGGATGCTCAGAGGATTGCTTGAACTCCACAGGCTGACTTGAGTCAAAAATAGTAGCATGATTAGGAATGAAATAGATATGACTTTCAACACAAGGATGCTTAAAAGGTTCAAGTGCAGTTGACCAATCAGCTAGTGGTAGCATGTCCATGAACATGTTGGATTTGTCAAGTTCAAGGAGAGGTAGGAATTCTCTATCTTTCTCAACATCAAGAGAGACCCAGTCAATGTGGACTTAGGCAGAATTGCTAATTCATCTCTTACCCAAGAAGAATGATTGATGATTACACCCAGCTCTTTCTCCACACTCACTTCTTCTTTGTCACCCACTTGAAACAATGTCACATCAAACTTGGGCCCAACATCTAGATGACATTCTTTTTCGTCTCCCTCCAACTTGAGTTCAGCTAACTCACTAGAGCTGTCCTCAAATATGACATCATGGATGGAGTCTTCTTGATGGTCAGTTTCAAGTTGGGCCAAGACAATGGATTGATTTTCAGTGGCACCCATCTCCTCCTGATTTGACTCATTAAAATTATCTCTCATTTTCCAAGTGGGCGTGTCCACAATCATGTTGGACTGAGAATTTGTGGATGGAATTTGAGAGTCAAGTTGTTGGTCACAATCAAGATAATGATGTTCATATTGTCAATGGGTTGACAAGGTGACTGACTATCTTTCCTCCTTTTGATTTCTATGAGTTGCGCAATCAGGAGGTCAGTTTTGACAAATGATTGCTCTAATTTTTGTTGTTTATGGGTGAATGTTTGCTCAAAGACATGTTGGTTATCATGGAATTTTTGCATAAGTTGCCCAAATTGATCATCAAAGAGGCCTGATTGTGAGGGAGATGTTTGAGTGGATGTGGATCTGCATGTTGTCCCCCATCATGGCCTTGATCATTAATTTGAAATTGAACCCAAGGATGAAAGCTGGTTAGGAGGACTTTGGGCTTGGGCCACAATTGGGTGATCGCTATGTATAAATGTGGCATTATCTCTCCAAGTGGTTGGAAGGGTGTGCCTTCAGGAGCATTTGTTAAGCACACCGGCAGATCAATGCCAAAAAAATTTTGATCGAACCATGATATGATTTCGGCACCTAGAAAGGGTCCTTGAATTTCCCCTTGAGGATCTTGATAGAGTAAACTCAATTTCTCAGGAGAGACACCTTGATCAACTTTTGAGTAAGGAGTGGGTGTGGGCAATACTTGAAAGTTTGGATTTGTTCTTGGGTGAGGGAGGTGATGAGGTGTAAAATGGGTCAACATAGTTCCTCCACCTTGAATCATACATGTGATCTTTAATTGGGTGACCATGAATCAGATGGGCTTGAGTCCATTTGGAGCCATTGGACTGGTAAATAGAGGTTGATGGATAAAGTGGGTGAGGTTGAGAGTGCATACCATAATGGGCTGATCCAATTTGTCCAAATGATGTGCCATTTCATAACATGATTGTCAACCCACATAAACCTCTTTTCTTTTTTTTTTTTTTTGTTTGTTTTTTTTTTTGAAATATCTGATTTTTTTTTATTTTCAAATAAGTTAGCAAACAATTAATCCTATGACACCTATGGTTCCCTAGGACATAAACATTTGATTTCTCACTAATCAACTGAGGCCTAGCTCAAATCCACTCTCAAGCCCGTTAACTGGCCAGGTAAGAGGTGGGAAAGTGGGAGGTTCCCCCTGCTCTCACAGGGACCTAATTAAGTAACCACTTGTCCACTTAGGCGTTTGCCAATAAACCTCTAGCCTTAGACACCAGTCTCCAAACTTGATAGTGGGCCTAAGTCTCAAAGCGAACCCTAGGTCAAGTTTCTACTTTCTTTTATTGGGCTTGGGAACGCAAAAGATGCAGGAAGTTGTGGTTTGTGGGCTAAGGAAGGGTGATCAACTCCCCACCTTATCTTGTTAAGGAAAATGCCCTTAAATTATTTTAGAAATGATGTGCACACCACAAAATCAAGCAAGGGGTTCTATGCAAGCATGGCGATGCATGATCATGATTTTAAGAAAGTTGAGATTCTCACCTTGCCTCCCGCAATCTTCGACAAGAAAGGAAACTTTTCAAAAGGAAAATTACCTAAAGATGGAAATCTAAATGATGCATGTCCTAAAGATGGAAAGTTTCTAATCTTGACATGACATCTTTTATTGGATTCAAGTGATTGATTTTTTTTTTGATTTTTTTTTATTAATTGTCTAAACATGGAAACTAAGAAAAGGAAACTCAATCAAGAGGGTTTTAATGGTACTTACCTCCAACGCAATCCCTCGTTATTTTGGAAAGTGAAACAAATGGAAAGAGTGAGAAAGAGAAGGGAACTCACCTCAACTTACCTTTTTCTGATTTTTCCTGCAATTTTCGGATTTTTTCCAAGGCAGCCCCTTTTGCTTACAGATCTTGCTTTCAGTGACAGATTTTGACAGACTCTCCCTTTTTGTAATTTTCAAACTTTTTCAGTTTTTTTTTATTTGGCACCTACAAAAAGAAAGAAAATGTGAGCATGAATATATACAAATAACACCAAGATTATCAAACTAAAAATATAATTCCCGGCAACGGCGCCAAAAATTGATAGCCCACGAATACGTCGTTAAATACGTGACTAACAATCTCAATTTATCGGCCTACAATAAAATTTTAACAGCAGTTAAGTGGTGAGACCGAGTCGAATCCACGGAGAACTAGATTTTTAGAGTTGAAAACCTTGAGTTTTATGTAGGAAAATAATGTGGTGACATTTGAATTAAGTTGCATTAATTAAATCTAACTATGTTAAATAAGTAAAGAGAAGAGATAAAGAGGGGATGAGAGAACACAAGATACAACTTAAAACTATAATCTATTAAACAATAACAAAATGATTAACACAAAGAGTGTATTCTAATCCAAAGCCATTAAGAAATACTTGAAATAAAGAGAATAAGAGAGAGAATAAGAGAGACGAGAGGAGAGAGAGAGGAGAGAGAGAGAGAGAAGAGAGAGAGGAGAGAGGCGAGAGAGAGGAGAGAGGAGAAAGAAGAGAGAAGAGGAGAGAGGAGAGAGAGCGCGTGAGAGAGAAGAGAAGAGAGAGAAGAGAGGAAAAGAGAGAGAGAGAGGAAGGGGAGAGGAGAGAGAGGAGAGAGGAGAGAAGAAAAGAGGAGAGAGAGCGATAGAGGAGAGGGAGAGCGAGAGAGGAGGGAGAGAAGAGGAGGAGAGGAGAGAGAGAGAGACGGCGATAGAGGAGAGAGAAGAGAGAGAGGGCAGCGCGCCTCTCTACGTGCATGCATGCACGTAGAGAGGAGAGAGGGGAGGCGGGCGGCAGGCAACGTGGCAGCGCGCGGGCTGGGGCGCTGGGGCGCGGGCGCGTGGCGGGCGGCGCTGGCGGCAGGCGGGCGGGGAGCTGGGCGAGGCGCGGGCGAGCGGGCGCGCGCGGCCGGGCGGGCGCGGCAGGGGCGCGCGCGGGGCGCGCGCGGGCCAGGCGGGGGGCGGGCAGGCCGCGCAGGGGTGCTTCTGCCGCTTGCCTGTGTGAGACCGAGAAAGAGAAGAGAGAGAGAGAGAGGAAGAGACGAAGAAGAGGAGAGGAAGAAGAGGGAAAGAGAGAGAAGAAGAGGAGGAGAGAGATCGGAGGAGGAAAGAGGGAGAGAGAGAGTGGGAAAGTAGAAGAGAATATTGCAAGAGAGAGAGGGGGGAGGTTTATAAAGTGGTAGAGAAAGAGAGGAAGGGGGAGAGAGAAAGGAAAGAGAAATTTTTAGAAATAAGGAGAGAAGATTTTTAAAAGTGAGAAAGTATTTTGAAAAGAAAGAGAGAGAATATTTTAAAAAATAGAGTCTCTCATTATTCTCTCTTGGTCTAATCAAATTTATTGGCCCATTGACACTTCATTTCTTGGCCCATTAATCCTGCAAATACAACACAATAGAGATTAATCAATTATCATTTTTGCAATAAAGTGACAATGAATTTGTGTAAAATTAAGGACCATAAGATAGTAAAATAACATGATTATTATCAATAACAGCGCAATTATCACTAAGAAAGACAGCTCTTAATGTCAGGGATAGATGGCCTACCATAGGAGCATTTGGCAACTATGGCCAGCTTCAGAGGTTGTTCGATTTCTTGAACTCTTCTTGGAGAAAAACACCGCAGGCAGCCCATCATCAGTAAACGCAGGAGGCTTGAGAATAAGATCAATCTTGTTATGACAATGACCACTCTGACAGACAGAGTGATGCCCAAGGATCTTGATCCGCACGACAAGAAGCAAGGAGTGGGAAGAAGGATCAACACACAAGATAGGAACACAAGGATTTACGTGGTTCGGAGAGACAGTATGTCTTCCTACGTCCACGGGCGACGGCGATAGCGAAACTTCACTAGATGTGGAGAATAATAAAAGAAGCCTTACACCCCAATCCGGAGGAACAAATTCTCTTACAAAACTCTCTCAAGCTCACACCCCAAAACTCTCTACATCTCTCTCTAAGGAGCTCTCTTGGCTCTCACCGTGGGATGCCTAAGCTGTGGGAGAGGCCCTCCTTTATAGTGGTCGGACCCCTTTGTATTTGCTGCTTTGGAGAAGAGATCCGCAAGCAACGGAAGCCTTGATTACCCTTGGTAATGGTTTGACAGTTTCTTCTCTCACTTGCGGAACAACCGCATTCACTGCATGAGAGCTAATCTTCGTCAGGTTTCAATGGGATTAATTTCCCAACGCCCACGTAACTGCATGGCAGTTTTCTTGGAGGCTTTGAGAAACCAAGACATGCACAACAATTCTCCTCTTGGCTCGTCTTCACAAGCTGTATCAAGTTCCAAGCTCTGCCACGACCGCCGTCACCATCCATGCCCCCGCCGGGGCCACCTCACGTGCTCTGCAAGCCGATCAAGCTCAGGCAGTGCCTGAACTTCTCTGAAGGGATAGGCTTCGTCAGCATGTCTGCAGGGTTCTCTGTTGTAGAAATCTTCTGAACAGCTACAGTACCCTGCAACACAACATCACGAACAAAGTGATACCTGACATCAATATGTTTAGTCCTCTCATGGTACATCTGATTTTTCGTCAGATGTATGGCACTCTGACTATCACAGTACACCGGAGTCGTCTCCTGCACATGACCCAGATCACCAACCAAACCTCTCAGCCACAAGGCTTCTTTAACTCCTTCTGCCGCTGCCATATACTCTGCCTCTGTAGTAGACAAAGCCACAGTAGACTGCAAAACAGCCTTCCAACTAATAGCACAGCCTGAGAAAGTAAAGACATAACTGTCAGGGATCTCCTCTTATCCGATCACCAGCATAATCTGAATCGACGTAGCCAACCAGTTGACCACCATCAGTTTCCTTTCTGAAATACCAAGCTCACATCTGAAGCACCTTTGAGGTAACGAAGAATCCACTTCACAGCCTCCCAGTGGACCTTTCCTGGATTTCCATGTACCTGCTAAACACACTAACAACATGAGAAATATCAGGTCGAGTACATACATAGCATACATAATGCTACCAACTGCACTCGCATATGGAACCTTGGACATCAGTTCCATCTCCTTCTCTGTCTTCGGTGAATCTTCTACAGACAATCTGAAGTGGGCTGCCAATGGAGTACTTACAGCCTTGCAATCCTTCATGCCAAACCGCTCCAGCACCTTCTCCACGTACTTTTTCTGTGACAAGTACAACCTTCCAGTGCTACGGTCTCTGTAAATCTCCATGCCCAAAATCTTCTTGTTGCACCGAGATCTTTCATCTCGAATTCACTACTCAACTGAGATTTCAAATGATTAATTTCTGACATGTTTTTAGCAGCAATTAACATGTCATCTACATACAGCAACAAATAAATAATGAACCATATGGAAGCCTTTTATGATACACACAACTATCATAATCACTTCTAGAGTAATTATGACTCAGCATAAAAGTATCAAATCTCTTGTACCACTGTCTCGGTGATTGCTTTAAGCCATACAAAAGACTTCTTAATAGGCACACATGGTCTTCCTTACCAGAAACCAGAAACCCCTCTGGCTGGTGCATGTAGATTTCCTCCTCCAGCTCACCATGTAAGAACGCTGTCTTAACATCCAGTTGCTCTAACTCTAAATCAAGTAAAGCAACTATAGCAAGCAACACACGAATAGAGGTATGTTTCACAACAGGGGAGAATACCTCATTGAAGTCAATACCTTCTCGCTGTGTAAAACCCTTCGCCACTAGTCGTGCTTTGAATCTAGCATCTTCCACACCAGGAATTCCTTCTTTCTTCTTGAAGACCCATTTGCACCCCACAATCTTTTGACCAGGTGGTACTTTCACCAGCTTCCATGTATTGTTCTTTTCTAGAGGCTCAATCTCCTCTTGCATGGCCAACTGCCATTTAGAGGACTCATCAGATGTAGCTGCCTCTTTATAAGAACTTGGTTCTTCCCCTTCAATAGCATCTGCAACAGATAAAGTAAAGGCTACCATGTCAGCATGACCATACCTGCTGGGTGGTCTGATCACCCTTCGCTCTCTATTTGCTGCAATACTGTGCTGCCTCTGAGGGGCCTGCTGTTGTGCTGTACTGCTCTCTGGCACATCAACTGTCACATCTGAGACTCGAACTGTCTCCTCTTGCACTGCACTTTCTGTTGAGAGCTTACCTCTAGCTCTCCCTGCTTGCCACAACCTGATCTCCATTTTCTGTTGTTGATTTCTCTCCATCCGGAGCATTGCAGACTCATCGAAGGTCACATCTCTCTTAATCATGAACTTGGGTGACTGAGGATCGGTACACCACAACCGATATGCCTTCACACCCTGTGTCTGTGCATATCCAACGAAAATGCACTTCTTTGCCTTTGGCTCCAACTTGTCACCTGTGACATGAGCATAGGCAGGACAACCAAAAATTCTGAGGTTAGAATAATCAGAAGGAGAACCAGACCATACCTCCTCGGGAGTTTTAAACTCAATGGCTGTGATGGAGATCTATTCACCAAGTAACAAGCTGTGTTGACAGCTTCTGCCCAGAATGCCTTTGACAGACCTGCCTGAGATAACATACTTCTCGCTCTTTCTAAGAGTGTCCTGTTCATTCGTTCTGCAATACCGTTCTATTGTGGTGTTCCTGCTACAGTGCGATGCCGAACGATGCCATCATTCCTGCAGAACTCATCAAATTCTTTCGAGCAGAATTCCATAGGAGCTTGATCTTTTACCAGTCTACCTCTCAATCAACGCCTTCCACTGCTTGAAAGTGACAAACACCTCACTCTTTTCTTATAAATATACCCAAACCTTTCTTGAAAAATCATCAATAAAGGTTAGTAAATAACTTGCTCCACCCTTCGAGACAACTGGAGCAGGACCCCAAAGGTCAGAGTGGATGTAATCCACAGTGCCCTTAGTCCTATGGACTGCTGTACTAAATTTCACCCTGCACTTGCCGAACACACAGTGCTCACAGAAATCTAGCTTCCCAATCTTTGATCAGCAAGCAATCCTCGCTTGCTCAACTCCATCATGCCTCTCTCACTCATGTGGCCCAGTCTCATGTGCCACAATTGGGTAGGATCATCTGAACTTCGTGCCAAATTGGCACTGCCCATCACGGTGCTGCCTTGTAGATGATAAAGGCCACCAATCAGCTTCCCTTTCATTACAACCAATGCACCTCTAGAAACCTTGAGGATTCCATTCTCTGCAGAGAAACGGTATCCATGTATGCCTAAAATACTCAAGGAGATTAGACTCTTCTTCAGTTCTGGAATATGCCGCACTTCCAGAGTTCTAATGACATTATCGAACATCTTGATTCTAATTGTACCAACCCCAGCAACTGCAAGGGTTCTATTGTCCCAAGGTTACGGTACCACTACTTACTGATGTGTAAGTAGAAAAACCATTCCCTGTGAGGACACATGGGAAGGTACAACCAGAATCAAGTATCCAGTCATCCCTGTAGTACTGGTAGAGACCGACAAAACAGTCTCGTCATCGACAGTCTCCTCTTGAATAACATTTGCTACATCAGAAGAAGACTCCTCCTGAACCTTGCCTTTCCCCTTTAATTTTGGACAATCTTTCCTAATATGCCCTCTTTGGTTGCATTCATAACATTTTACCTTCTTCACTAACTTGGACTTTGATCTACCCCTGCCCTTCTTACCAGACTCTTTTTCTCAGTTCTCCCTCTGACCATCAGCCATCTGCCCGATCTTCACCATGAGTTTCTAGTACTCCGTTTCAAACTCCTTAGAGTTCAAGGAATCCTTGACATCTTCTACAGAGATATCATCTCTCCCATACAACAAAGTATCAATGAAATGTTCATACGAAGGAGGTAATGAACATAAGAGTATGAGGGCTTGGTCCTCATCATCTACTTTAATGCCGACATTTTTAAGATCTATAACAATCTAGTAAACTCGTTCAGATGATCAGCAATGGGCATACCTTCTTTCATGCGAAAAGTAAACAACCGTGCTTTAGGTACAACGGGTTTGTAAGAGACTTCGTCATGTACCTTGACTCGAGCTTGAGCCAGAGTTTTGCTGGAGGTCTTCATCAGCAACTTCTCTCAGCACATCATCTGCCAAGCACAGACGAATTGCCGCAAGTGCACGTCCAAGTCTCAAGTACTTTCTTCTTCATCTTTCCACTCGGCCAGTAGAACCTCCTGCCTTTAACTGCCTTGCTCAGTCCCTGTTGGACCAACAGGGATTGCATCTTCAGTCGCCAGATGCTGAAATCCTTCGTCCTTCCATCGAACACTTCAACGTCGAACTTCATTGCTGATGTCGACTTTGTAGCCATCAACAAGGAACACGGATCACAAAAATCCACCGAGCTCTGATACTAGTTTGTTATGACAATGACCACTCTGACAGACAGAGTGATGCCCAAGGATCTTGATCCGCACGACAAGAAGCAAGGAGAGGGAAGAAGGATCAATCACACAAGATAGGAACACAAGGATTTACGTGGTTCGGAGAGACAGTTTGTCTTCCTACGTCCACGGGCGACGGCGATAGCGAAACTTCACTAGATGTGGAGAATAATACAAGAAGCCTTACACCCCAACCCGGAGGAACAAATTCTCTTACAAAACTCTCTCAAGCTCACACCCCAAAACTCTCTTACATCTCTCTCTAAGGAGCTCTCTTGGCTCTCACCGTGGGATGCCTAAGCTGTGGGAGAGGCCCTCCTTTTATAGTGGTCGGGCCCCTTTGTATTTGCTGCTTTGGAGAAGAGATCCGCAAGCAACGGAAGCCTTGATTACCCTGGTTAATGTTTGACGATTTCTTCTCTCACATGCGGAACAACCGCATTCACTGCATGAGAGCTAATCTCTCGTCAGGTTTCAATGGGATTAATTTCCCACCGCCCCGTAACTGCATGGCAGTTTTCTTGGAGGCTTTGAGAAACCGAGACATGCACAACAAATCTTCATAGGACGGAGAGAGGAGGCTAAAGCGCGCGCGAAGCTCATGCTCTCCACGCCGGGAGAAGCCAGATCGCCCATGAGAGGAAGTCCGCCGCAACCCAAGGGCCGCCGGCAGACGAGAAGGAGCAAGACGCCTGCCCAACCACAGAGCTTCTCTCTCTAGAGTCCTAGAGAGAGAATTCTCATGACCGGCCCACCACATCTTAGAAAAAAAGCGTCAGATTGTTTGACTATACTTAGAAAAAAAAGCGTCAGTACTACTAGAGATTGCGTAGGAGTAGAGGCGATCTACTATTTTATTCAGAAAAAATCTTTCACGATGGCAGACAAATATATAATATATATATAATATATATATATATCAACTTATAGTAGTAGTTTTCACCGGGACAATAATGTCAAATGCATTCTCTTGAAATTTTGATATATAGCCGCAAGAATGCCAAATTTTCCATTGGTCAAGAATGCCAAATTTTCTCGGCTATTTCTGTCAAATGTGCAAACACATGTCTCCTCTCATGTATAATATCAAGGACTCAGTATGTCATTTGGTTGGACGTAAGCTATTGTAAAACACTGAAATCCTTCGAATATTCAAATTCTTGGGTACCTTTTTTGTTTTGATCAATATAAAACACCAAAAATTCAAATGAGTCTTCCTATGAGGGATTCGATTTCGTCACTACATTACCATTATACTGAAAGTAGCAAAAATCATGATTTAGTATGAATAGAAGTATTCGTCAGTAAGTCGATGTTGAGGATAATAAATTCCATAGCATGAAGAAGTCTATTTTGAAGCCAAGCCAACTTTTCTTTATGAAAATTTGGAAACTAGACTAATATGAGTTTATTTTCACTGATTTAAAACTGATCATTTAGAAATAAAGACTTCGTCCTTATTGGGTATACATTAAGAGTCCTTTTGGTTGGTTGTAAAATATATTTATAGAAAAAATAAAAAATATATAGCATTTGGTACTCACATAAATGATTTTCTTGAAAAAAAAATTTGATATTGTTTTTTAGAAATACTTTAAAATTTAAAATAAAAAATATGCTCCAAGCGTCAACTGCCCAACGTCGACAGTCAATGACTAATTGTTGGGCTTTAGACACCGATTTTCGTTGGCCACAAGGCTCCAAGCACCGTCGTGAGTCAAGCATCAGGCGTCGATTGTCGTGAGTCAGGCACCAGACATCGGCCATTGAGAATGAGAGCACTCATGATCAAAATCCTACATAAAAGAGAAATCAAAGAAAATAGTTTACAAGGTCTCATCAAGGATGTAGAACTTCATGAATTTAGGTAAAAAATTTTCATAGATTAGCATTTCAAGAGTACCAACAGGCATTGTATGAAGTTTTTCTGAAAATATTTTCTTATAGGAAATTTTAGGTTGAAACCAAACAAACTCTAAACTGCTTAGTAGACCTGTTGATTAATTAATCTTTTCCTTGTTATCTTGGGAGAGTATCATCTCTTCATATAGAAAGACTTGATGCACTTTTTAGTGCACTTTAGCCTCTCTTATTGGGCATTATGATACTGGTACATTGTTATCACTCAATAAAATAGCCAAAAATTAAAAATGTAACAAAAAGGTGCAATAAATCTTCCTATCACTACAAAAAAAGGTATTACGGATAGATATTTTTGACGAAAAATTATCCATCGAGAAATTCGCTGATATTTCTGACAATCTTATTTCCACAAATTTTCGACTGATATTTTTTTGTCAAAAATGTCGATAGATTTTTCAATGAATTTGTTCGTCAAAAAACTCCTTTGCAAATGTGCATCTTCCCCTCCCGCTCGTTCCTCCCCAAACTCCTCTCTCTCTCTCTCTCTCTCTCTCTCTTCTCTCTCTCTCTCTCTCTCTTCTCTCTCTCTCTCTCTCTCTCGTCTCTCTCCTCTCTCTCTCTCACCACACACACACACACACACACACACATTTTGTTACTTATAAATTACTATAGGTCGGCGAAAGTACTGCAGTGCTGGTGCTTTCTCCGGTTGGATACATGAAGAGGTCAAGGTAGGTATCTTTTTGCTAATGATGGTATTTGTTGGATATGTTCAAATTGCTAGACATTTAATTTTTCAATTTGGCTGGTGAGAAGTACACTATAAACTTATAAAATGGCATTGACCTCTTAATGCTTTACATTTATTTCTGGTTTTCCTTGTACTCATCTCTCGTTATTCTTTTACACTTCTTCACTTATACGTAATCTTCAAGTACAACTTGTGTGCTTCTTCATGACCGCAATGTATGGTTGCAACAGAGTGTTAATTAAGATGGCAAGGATACACCTAAAGGTTGAAATGGCATAATCAGTTTACATCACCATTCATGCCAAACAGTTGTATCTGTGTCTCTGTGCATATGCTTGTTGTATGCTTCTGAATATTTTTTGTTTTACTAAGAGCTACCTTAATGTAAGAAGCTAATCTATTAATTTAATTTTGGATCAGAGCGCTAAATCTTTATTTATACATTAGTGCAGTACAATATGTATTTAGTTCTATTTATGTGGATACCTGTAATTCAAATTGGTCTCAATCTCATCTCCCTGTGCTTTTTGAGAAAAAACGCTATATAATGTTGCAAAATCTGTGGACACTTCGTTATTACAGGGTAGATTCTAAAATATTGGATTTTATGCAGATGCAATGGTCTTTGTCTTTGGATCAACTTTGTTTGTCGAAATACTGATGCAGCAAAAGGAGGTATTATCTATATGCACATATATTTGCCATGCTCAGTTTGTTTCAGGGTTGATACTTTCAGATATGCAGCTGACCTCTTCGTACTGATCAGTGGGCTTTTCTATGTCTTAAAAGGACGATTTTTCCCATATTCTTTTGAAAGAGGATCAAGGACGGATATTATTATTGTTAGAGCATTCTATCTTTTTTCTGCTTGCAAGATCTCAGACTATATACTAAAATGTTGCTTTGTGAAAAGATGTGATCAAACGGACTTTACAAGTTGATGCAATTCTCTAGGTTGCCTTTCGTAAGAAAATCTGCATGTCTAGTGTAACTCTTGAAGGTGACATTTTTCAGCCTAGTGGCCTTCTAACTGGTGGAAGCCTCAAGTAAGAAGATCCCAATGCCCTAATTTGTTCTTTTTTTTTGTCTAGTTTGTACAGAATTTATTTCATGGTTTTTTGCAAAATTCTTGGATTTGTCATATTGTGATCATCTCGTGATTGTAGCTTGGTTTCATGAGAGAGGTGAATGGCACTTGATTGTCTCTAGTAACAAAGCTTCATTTTTTTCCTCCTGTCATAACCCACTTCACCATTACTTTCAGAGGTGGTGTGGAAATTACTGAGGCAACTTCATGCTTTGATTGAAGCAGAATCCATGTTTCATGTTCGCCTGAAGAGACTATCAGATATTGAAGAAAAAAGTCCCTTCTACTTTGCCAAACTGTTCAATTTAGAATCTGTCCAAAAGCCAATACTTAGGTTAGCTTTAACAAATGCGGTTCACATTTATCTTTTTTGGTTGTCGAAGTACTGACACAATCTAGAATCTGCTCAGAATCCTTGCTTCATGTTCACATTATCTTTGTTCATGGTCATAATCGTTCAGTTAAAATTGTGGGGCACTGCCTTCTGGACAGGGTTGCTCAAGGAAGCATCTATATATGTATTGAGTGAGAAGCCCCTTCTTAAGGTGCTTCACGTTGTATGTTTAAGTGTGCCTAATTGGGCATCTATTCCTTGTGTTGCGCATTGATTTATAGTGCAGAAAGTTGCATCTGGTTGACAGATAATATGATGGTATGTCTGCTGAAATAGAGACATGTTTGTACTAAGGTGCATTCTAGGCCTATGGCTGTTGGTGCCAGATATATATATGTAAGCACATCAGCATCTCAACTATGATAAAACATAGCTTAATAAAATGTTAGAGTAGGTACTATGTGAGAAATAAAAATGTTTCTTGCAAGGGCAAAAGAGTTGGCTTTAGAAAAGAATTCAGAAACTATATGTCAGACTCGGACACTAAAGTTCCTCCTGGCAAGTCAGTCTTACCTCTTCTAATACATATTCTCGTTGTATGTCAATGTGATGAATGGAGCACTCTTAGTTTGCTCTTGGTGTGCAGATTGCACAGTTATTGCCTTTTCAGAAAGGTTCGAGCAACTCAAGTATCATTTTGAACTCAAATCTTAGAACCTATCACTCTTCATAAGAGAGCTGAGCAGAATGGGTACCACAAAGTGATCACTAAAAAACGTCCCTTCAACAGCTATTCTGTTTCCAATGCGTTAAGTGATAACTGACATTATTGCATTCAGCTTGGAGAGAGAGTGAGAAAACTTGAACAAGATCTTGAAGAATTGAGAGTTGGTGTGAATGAGAAGCAAATTCTGTAAGAAGATTGTGTTTATGCGTTTTCTTAATACACAGTTTTGTTAACATGAGGATTCTGGTGGAGGTTTTATGCTAAATTAAGATAATTGGAATGCCGTTCTTTAGGACAAGCCCGCTTGCCTGTGACCTTTCTGATCTTCCTGTAATTTACAAGGGGAAAGCGATGAATGGACGTCCACGTGAAAGAAGAAGTAAGATTACATTTTTTTACTGAGGTTGTGCTGCTTCTTGGAAATTGGTGTCCTGAAACTTTGTTAACCATATGAGCTCAGAAGATAATTTTGTGAATCTGTGAATGTGTTTCTATTTATTTGTGTGATTTCTTGATGGCTGATTATATAGTACAAGAATAACTTATAGCGTGGTGATCACCATTTGCTATCGATGCTTTTATAAGTTTGCAACAGTCATTTTGTTTAGGAAACGGTATGGTTTCTGTAGTTATGATAGAAAAGCACATTCGGGTTTCATTGCCTTGTATATTATAGCCCAATTATTGAACTTTTGTCTGGTCAAATTTTAATTTTTGATAATTAAAATTTTATTTTTATGTATATATTTAATGTTGTTTTATTTTCATGTCTAATCTAGGATCCCATTACATCACATGACGATGACGGGACGAGAGGATGAGGGATGGATGGATTTATTATGATATTTTTTTAATGTTGTATTAAATTACATTTCAAATACTGTACTTGATTCACCATTTTATTAATATATGTGTGAAAATTTGATTGAACATTTTATTGTAATATTGATTGAAATTTAAACATTGTAAAGCTTTTAGTATATATGTGTGTGTGGGGCTAGGCTCTTCATTGGTATACAAGTTAATTTATTGGTTTTTTTCAAAAATATATTTTAAAAATATACAACATTGTTATGTTTTTTTAATTTATTTCAGATTGTGACGGATTTGTGATAGAAATTATCCATCGCAAATCCATTCCTAATTAGCGATGAATGTAGTTTGGTCGCTAATTAGGGATGAAAGAGTTTCATCACAAATTCGTCAATAATCGGCCACTAGCTGTGAACTAAATCCGCCTCAAAAACTCGCCGCTAATTAGCGCCGCCTCCATTTGTAACGACCCGACCTCCGGACCCCGCCAGGGACCTGAAGTTCGCGTCGCCACCTACGGATCCGAAGATCCGGAAGGGTTAGAAGAAATAGTCTAGTGAGATATGTACTGAATTAAATAACTATAACAATCTGTACAATATACAAAGTCTGTACAACATGTCCCAAGCAAAAGCACAGGTACAAGAAGAAAGATGCAGTCCTTAAGGGACATACCCCGAGAATTGCAAAGCACAACTCTCAACTCACTCAGGTACCAGAGCTCACAACACCGCTCTCACTGCTGCTGACAATGCACGGTGCCACAGCCGCCTCCGCAACCCGTCCGACACCGAGCTCCTGCGACGACAAACCCCTAGCTGAAGGAAGTAGGGGGGTGAGCCTCGCAAACAAGGCCCAGTAGGGATTACCAGTCCCTCACTGGCCAGAGCGCAGGAACTCCGAAAACAGGAAACTACCCTAGAAAGCTGTAAAGCGAGGAATACCTACAGTAGGGTACTACAAAGCAGCGGAACAGAACAGTGCAATGCCACGACCACCAACCAAGGTCGTGACACACACACGATGTTGGCCCTTTGGGTACGGCAGTACGTCAACCTAGAAGGGGGGTGAATAGGTTTTCTGATTTCTGCAACAAAGGAAACTTAAGCACACAGAAAAATTAACACTTGAAAGTTGGTCAGTTAGTGTGATGAAGAGTAGCAGTGCGGAAGCAAATAAGCAATCACACAAAAGACACAGGAGATTTATCTTGGTTCGGACCTCCTCTCCACAGGAGTCCTACGTCCAGTCCCCAAGCAATATCTTGAGATTTCACTAACCGAAGGTACAGTCCCCCTCAAGGACACTACAACACCCTGGATACCCCACCAGGTGTTCTTCTCTTTTCCGGGCAAGAAGGCAGCCCACCTTCTTTTACAGGTTCAGAAGTAAACCTCCTGGTACAAACCCCAATGTGGTTTTGCTAACACAAACCCTAGCTAGGTTTACACTGTATACAGTCCTACAGCTGGACAGGATGTCTTTTTATAAGAGAAAGACCAATGTTGAGAGTTCTACAAGAATGGCTCTACCCAAGAACTCTCAGCAAAAAACTCTCCCCAAGAATTACAATAAGCACAGGGAGAATGGAGAAAGGAGAAGGAGCTTGAATGCTGTGAACTTCAGCTGCTTGAACGCTTTTTCTTGGCTCAGGCTCTTTCTCCCTTTTCCTTTGAGTGTATGTTGCGGAGATTTCTCACTAGTTGTACACTCCTTGAATGATCTTCAGGAAGGCTCTCACGATTTTTCTTCGTCTTCTCTTCATCTTATATAGGATCAGTCTTGAACAGATCCGTTGAAGATATAGCTGTTTGAGTTTTGGATCCGTTGGAGTTCTAGCCGTTGCTCTTCTTTGTCTTGATCACCTTTTGGTGGTCTTTGAGATCTGTGAGCATGGAGCAGAGTGTTAGCACAAAATAGTGTTACATGATAACAGTGCACACTACTGTATTTCTCTTAACATGCTAAAACCGATAGGTCAAAATCTTTTGACAAAACTCTGAAACAAGCATGTAGCTTATCTGTCAGAAGATATTTTGACTTTTCATTAGGCTCAAGAAACACTTTAAAACATAAGAGAAATCGATGTGAATGTGACTTATACAATCGTTGTCATTTATAAGTAAATCGTTGCACATTTATGAACAAATCGATGTGGAGAACAAGTCGTTGTTCTCTCTAAAGAAAATGTTGTGATCACTGAAGAAATCGATGTGAAATCTAAGGAGTCGATGTGGTCACTTATCGAATCGTTATGAGCCAGCAAATCATGTTCTTTCCAAAGAAATCGATGTGATCACTAACGGAATCGATGTGAGGGCAAATCGTTGTGATCAATAAAGAATCGAGTGATCACTTATGAAATCATTGTGAGATCGATTTCTTAACAAGTCATTATGAATTCTTAAGGAGTCGTGTGATGTCACTTATCGAATCATTATAACTACTTAAGAAGTTGATGTGAGACCAAATCGTTACGAGATCGAAATCGATATGAGCCTTAGTGAATCGTTATGAAGGGCAAATCGATGTGAGGCAAATCGTTGCGCTCACTTATCAAATGTTATGGCCCTAAATGAATCGTTATGGCTCTTATAAAACCGAATCGATGTAGTGCTTATAAAGTCGATCAAGTAAAGTCATTGTAGCGCTTATTAATTTGGCACTTGAACTGAAATCGATGTATATGGATTAAACATCGATTTTATTATTTTAGTGTGCCATATTGCATCAATGTGAGCTCAACATTTTGCTATGAGATTGATGCAACTCAGATGAAATAAAATATTCAATTTAAGCTACATCATAAATTTTGTTAGCACCAAAATACGAAGGTAATAAAGAGGGGTTCAACACACGACTCCCGCAGAAACCAACGGAGTCGGGCACAAAGTGGAAGCAACCCTCAGCACACCCGCCGAGACCACGCAACAACCAAGTGAGAACGACGTCTCACCACAAGCATGGCCACCTCAGACCTCCACAAGGTCGAGGGCCGACAAATAGAACCACCCCGGACCCCGGAGACACCAGGAGGTCGGAAAGCCACACACGCCGGTGCCACCATGGACTAGCACCCAAGAACAGGACCACGAAACTGAGAGGACACTGAGCAGAAACCACCAGAAGCACGGGTCCGCACAAAGCCAGACCAACGACGCCCACGAAAACTGGACACGGCCGGGCTATAACCGTCGTGCAAGCTAGGGCAATGGATAACACTTGGAAATGTCATGAGGAAACGTCATCACAACAACAACAACCAAGCCACTGCCACTAGCAGCCAAGAGGGGGACACGCCATCCACGCCCTCTGCTCGCCAGCTTGGCTCCTGCCTCCCCTCCGCGGAAGAGCGAGACAGAGCCGCCACAGAAACACAAATGCACGCAACACCGCAGCCTAGCCAAGCTGCGGCCCCACGCCTAGCACCACTACGTGGCTCCGGAACCAACGTAGAGAGAGGCAGTGAGACAAAAAACTATCTGGGCCGCGCCGGGAAGAAAACACCTCAACAACCTCGGCGTCCCGCCCCAGACAAGAGAACTCTACAAATGACTCAGCGCCGCTGTCCAAATCTCATTTTCCCCTCCACTCTAGAGTCCGCCAACTCGGCTGCCAACTCGAGCATGCTCGTAGCCCGGAGTACTCCCTCAACAGGCTCCCGAGGATGGGGGTCCCATGCAACGGAGACAACCTTTGAATGGGACAAGCCCTCAAGTGCCAAGCACCGGGCGAACAGGCAGGGCAAGCACAACAAGAACCACGCCAAACCGCTGGCTTGTAACCCACGACAAGCCCAGCAAGCGAGAGGCACGCACGGACCCTCAAGAGGGCCGTCGGCCAACCAAGGCATGCACGAGCAAGCCAGAACCTCAGAACACTACCAAAGTACGAAAAACCCGTCGCTCTGCTAATAATTGATTGACCGCTGATCAATCGATTATTAGACAGACGCGACCCTCCAGGCACCGCCACCAAGACACGGCCACGAAGGTGTCACCTTCAGTCACTGAACGTAGCCAGGCAACCTGCCACGTTCCCCACTTGAAGGCCCCGGGGCAAGCCAGCCCTGGGGCACACGCTGACACCCCAACTGGAACCACGGAACACCCAAGGTACACACAGGCACTGTCGTCCCCCTAGGCCGTCGCGACAGGGAAGAGCACCGCGACAGCACCCTGTCGCGCCAGGGCCGCTGCCCTAGCGCAACAAGAAAACACGCTGCAACAGTGACCCTTATCACGACAGGCAACTACATCGCGATAAGGTCGTGCCCGATTGGTCCAACACCTCTTCTGTGTCGCGACGCGCCCCGCGGTCGCGACACCAGTAGAGAGACAGACCGACGGATGCTTCATCCCTGGACCGCCCACACGCTACAAACACCACCACACGGGGGAGGGGAGCATGGGAAAGCAGTAAACACTAACTACAACCCTGAGGGGCTCACAATCCGCCCGATCAAGAAGAGTTCAAGTAATCCCTACCTTTCACGAAGAACGAACCCCAATAGGCACGTCGGTTGGCCACCTCCTCCTCGCTCCACGCAAGGTCCACGGCACCACGCACGGCCCTCCTCCTCGCCTGAAACACACAAAGGGAGAGGGGGAGGCGGAGCACCGCCAGAGGGAGAGAAGAGAGGGAAAGAGAGAGAGGGGGAAGGGATCGTCGGCCAAGGCCTTAAACCGTCGGCACCCAAGACGCGACAGGGCGACGCGTCGCGTTAAGAACTTTAACGCGACGGGTCAATGCACCGCGATAAGAACGTGTCCTCAAAGGACGCCGGACAACGCAACAGGTCGTACTGACACACCTACTACCCTGACAGGCATCGGACGACCAAAACAACAGAAAGCTGTCGCGACCTATTGACCGGGCGTGACACGAAGACGCGACGGACAAGCGGGCGTGACAATAACGCGACGCACACGCTTGTCGCGACAAGGATGACTGTCGCGTCGGACACCCACGACATGACACTAACACGTCTTCCAGCCTGGACGCGTTAGTGGCCAGTCATCCAAGACACCGGACGAAAAGCTGGGAAGCCGGGTCTTACACCATCTCCATCGCAATACCCTCGCTAACTAGTGACGGATTTCGATTAGAGATGGAAATAGGCCCTAGCAGATTCATCGATAATTAGCGACAGATTTTTGAATTTGCAAAGCTCTCTCTCTCTCTCTCTCTCTTTTTCTCCATTAGAGATGGAAATAGGCCCTAAATAGGCCCTAGCAGATTCAGATCTCACACTTAGTTTATTGTGTTATGACCCACAAGTGTTTGGCCCATCGATCAGTAGTCTATGATGGTATAGGAGGCGGAGAAGAACGCAATGTCATCAGAGAGTACGTCCATTGGGGAAGTGGGGGAGAGCCTGTCCCTTAAGCTTTCATTTAATGGAACAAATAAATTTTATGAAAAATAAAAATAAACTAGTATGTGTTTTGATATCAGAGTGCAGACCCGTCATTTTATTAAACTATATGTGTTTTGATATCAGAGTGCAGACCCGTCATGTCTACACAAAAGGAAATTAAACTAGGAAGTAGCAGCAGTAATGTAGCTGGATAATCTAGAAGGGCTCTCAGTGTCAGCTCATGAGAGTTTGAGTACCCCACAAACCTATGGGCATGTAACTTCTTGTTCATCGTTTCTTTTTTTTTCTATTCTTATTTTATTATTTTAGTTCGATTTCTTCTACCGTTTATACTATTAATATCAGTGTTGCATCAATGTCTTTATCATCCCCTGCTCCTGCTTACATGTTAATGTTCTGATATTAATGGTGGTGGACCTGTTTTAATATCTTAATATGTTAATACATTGGCATTGAGTTACTAATTCGGTGTTCTTTAATTCTTCGATACATATTAGAAGTTCATTATTTAAATATTCTTTAAATTACATGTTTTACAATTCAATGTATGCATTATTAATGAGTAGGTTTTTTTAAATTGGATTTGATTTAATTACTTAAGTTGTTCTATGTAAGGTGTGGTACGTGGGTGCAACCTAACATACACACAACTCAAGAGAGTGTTGAACTCGTGCTAATGAACTGACACGTTCAAGACTTTGGATCAATGTGTCTGTTCTCATTGTTTTGATGTGAACGTAATATCTAACTCAAAGTCTAGAATTGTCCCATTTGGCAGTCCGTAAATATTTGATCACACTTAAGTGGTCACTTACTATAATGTATGTTGGAAGTTTCGAGTGTGTCTACTCACTCCTCTCTGATATATCTTTATTGATTATGAGTATTTTTTTAAAATCTTACTTTCTTAACCACTTACTAGTCAGTGTTTAAGAAAATTTCTTAATCAATACATATTTGTGGTATATCGGAGGTGTGGAGAGATGCTACCAAAATTTTCAACATATTGTACAACACATATAATAATTGATCGTGTGATCAAACTTTCACGGATGGATTAAAAAGTGATAATCTAAATAATATTCCCTTCTTATATATGTTGTCTACATCAAATGATGTGAGGGTGGGTCTAGTTTTCTTTAGAATTTGTGAATTCCTAAATTGTTTGTGAGTTAACATTTAGTGGGTACAGGAAAAATGTCTCAACATCAAACATGGATGTAACGTAGAATAGTTGACTGGATTGTGTCAGAGGAGTTTAAAGATGGAGTAGATAGTTTTATTCAATTTGTATTGGGGAATCTAACTGTAGCAATAGACCAACAGGGTAACATCTGATGCCCCTATTGATGTTGCAAAAACCTAAAGTGGATTTCACTATGGGATGTGCAACATCATTTGTACACGAAAGGATTTGTTCCAAATTATGAGTTTTGGACATGTCATGGTGAGCATGTCTAGTCATATAAGCCCGCCAATGTTGCAGGCACAAGTACGTATGTGGATATGGTTATAGATGTTGTTGGTCCGAACTTTAATATTCACGAAGAACAATACAATGAAGAGGTGTCGAATAGTACAACTGAAAGATTTTATCAATTACTTTGGAATGCTAATGGGTCATTATGGGATGGTTGTGAAAAGCACACTCGATTATTTGCAGTCTGCCAACTATTGAATTTGAAATTTGAATTTCATATGAATGAGAATTGTTTTGACCGACTTCTCCTACTCATCAAGAGTATGTTGTTTCAATCTGAGAGGTTTCCTAAAAAATTTTACTGTGCAAAGAAGATGGTAAATGATTTAGGGCTTAGATTCTTGAAAATCGATGCATGCCCTAATCATTGTATGTTATATTTCAAAAATGATACAGATAAGAGATCATGGTCTATTTAATGATAATTGTCTAATTTTTATGTAGGTTGAAGAAGATTTTATTACTAATAAAGGAGTTCAAGAGATAAGTTATGGGCCCTCGAAAATTACACGTGTCTATCCAGGCTTCATTGTCAATGGATACTGATTTCACAAGAGGGATTATGGACGGAATAAGTCAATGATGAACAGCGGCGTATGTGTGAAGAGAAGAACCTACAAAAAAAATGAATTGGACTATTATGACATTCTTGAAGATGCCTTAGAATTGCACTATTTGGGACAAGATAATCATATATTTCTATTTAAGTGTCATTGGTTTCATCCTAGTTTTGTTCAAAATGACACAACATACGGGATTGTCGATGTCAAATATAAGTCTAAATTGAATATATATGAGCCCTTCATTTTGGTCATACAAGTCCAGCAAGTATATTATTCAAACTATTCATCGCCCAGGTTGAAAGATTGGTCAGCAATTTGCAAGGTTAAAACAAGTCTATTGCCCAACTACGAGTTTGATTCAGTTGACATTGAAGTTGAAGATGCTAATGACATTTTTTTCAATCAGATTGGACTAATGTCGTACAGTTGACTATTTGTACGCATTTTTGTTTGGATGATATAGATGAGCCACTTTCATTATATAAGGAGAATGAAGTGGAAGACGTTGACCAACTGACCTAAATCAGGATGTTCTAGGGGAGATGGAGCCAACTGAGGAGAAAGAGTGTACCACCGATGAAGATGAAGAGGATGACGAAGATGAGTTAAATTAGACATATCTTCAACATATAATAAGGAAATAGATAATGTTTGAAAATTTTGTAAGAAAATTTAGTTCTTCTCATAATTGATAATGATTGTTATGAGTCTTATATGTTCAGATAGCTAATTTAATTTATCTACTAATATGTTTTAATTTTATTGTTCCCAATAAAGATATGGTTCGTGGAGCACGTAGTGGTGGCGAGAAGAGAGACAGTAGTGGGAGGGGCTCTACTTTTTCCACTGTGTCGCCTGTTCTAGGTACAGGTATATTGACTCAAATCTTTGCTCATATATATGTGTATATTAATTATATATCCACTAATATGATGTATTTTTTATTAAAGTAAATGCTTATGTTTATTAAAGTAATTGCTTGTGACATTTGATTCTTATAGGCCGGATTGACCCTGGAGCATGTAGTGGTGGCGGGAGGGGAGAGGGCACTAAGAGGGGCTATACTTCCTCCGCTGCGCCGTTTATTCTGGGCACAGGTATATTGATTCAATTTTTTGCCTACATGTGTATATTAATTATATATCCACTAATGACATTTGATTTTTATAGGCTCCAGTGCCCTCTACTAGCTGCACCACAAGAAAAAGCGCTATTACCGACGGACGCAATCCGTCGGAAATCTGACGGCAATCGGTCGAAAAAAGTGCCTTCCGACAACTTTCGTCATACGGCGTCAGAAGACGTTCGTCGAAAAATTGGTTAGAAATTACCGACAGAAACCTAATCCATCGGTAATCCGTCGGAAATTCCGACAGAATATTCATCGGAAAAATCGTCGGTAACTCCGACGGAAATTAGTCGGAAAACTTTGTCAAAAAATGGTCAGTGCATTCCGACCGCACCTGTCGAAAAATCTGTCGAAAAATCCGTCGGAAACTCCGACATAATAAATCTGTCGAAACTGCCGACAGAAATGCTGACAGATAAGTTCCGTCGGCCAACTACAAATTTCCGACGGATATCATCCATCGGAAAACCCGTCAGAAATGTGTAATATTTTTTTAAAAAAATTACAGAAATTAACAATAATAAATTACAACATCTACTAAATATCATGCATTCCACATTAGAAGATCATACACAATCATAAATGCTAAAAATCAAGACAGGTATACTGGATCGTCCATCGTCCCCGTCTCCTGATCGTCAGGTGCGGAGGATCCTATATTAAAAAAAATTAATATGAGAAACTTAATAAAATTAACATACAAACATTATTTTCAAAAAATAAATTTAAAACATGTGATTATTCCTCAAGTTTAATTAGAAAATATTTTGGATCCTTTAGACTTGGGTTTTTTTTAGATCCGTCATTTGAATGTCCAACCCAATCGGGAATCCAATTTGCATTCCGTCAGTTTGCACATGTCAATTTCACCCACTGGTCGTGTTGGAGTGAACGGCACGCCGATCAGATCCCTATTTGGGATTTTGGACCCCCGACTTCCTTGTTCTGATCCTTTAGACTTGGGTTTTTCTTAGATCCGTCATTTGAACGCCCAACCTAATCTGGGAATCCAATTCAAATTCTGTCAGTTCGCACATGTCACTTTCACCCATCCGGTCGTGTCGGAGCGAACGGCACGTCGATCGGATCCCATTTTGGGATTTTGGACCCCCGAGTTCCTTGTTCTGATCCATTAGACTTGGGTTTTTTTTAGATCCATCATTTGAATGCCCAACCCAATCTGGGAATCCAATTTGGATTCCATCAGTTCGCACACGTCACTTTCACCCACCCGGTCGTGTCGGAGCGAACGGCACGTCGATCGGATCCCATTTTGGGATTTTGGACCCCCGAGTTCCTTGTTCTGATCCTTTAGACTTGGGTTTTTTTTAGATCTGTCATTTGAACGTCCAACCCAATCCGGGAATCCAATTCAAATTCTGTCAGTTCGCACACGTCACTTTCACCCACCCGGTCGTGTCGGAGCGAACGGCACGTCGATCGGATCCCATTTTGGGATTTTGGACCCCCGAGTTCCTTGCTTTGATCCTTTAGACTTGGGTTTTTTTTAGATCCGTCATTTGAACGCCCAACCCAATCCGGGAATCCAATTCGAATTCCGTCAGTTCGCACACGTCACTTTCACCCACCCGGTCGTGTCGGAGTGAATGGCACACCAATGAGATCCCTATTTGGGATTTTGGCCCCCCAAGTTCCTTGTTCTGATCTTTTAGACTTGGGTTTTTTTTAGATCCATCATTTGAACACCCAACCCAATCCGAGAATCCAATTCGGATTCCGTCAATTCGTACACGTCACTTTCACCCACCCGGTCGTGTCGGAGTGAATGGCACGCGATCAAATCCCTATTTAGGATTTTGGACCCCCCCCCCCCGAGTTCCTTGTTCTGATCCTTTAGACTTGGACATTTTTAGAATCATCATTTAAACACCCAACCCAATCCGAGAATCCAATTCGGATTCCGTTAGCTCGCACACGTCACTTTCACCCACCCAGTCGTGTCGGAGCGAACGACACGTCGATCGGATACCATTTTGGGATTTTGGACCCCCGAGTTCCTTGTTCTGATCCTTTAGACTTGGGTTTTTTTTAGATCCATCATTGAACACCCAACCCAATCCGGGTATCCAATTCGGATTCCGTCAGTTCGCACACGTCACTTTCACCCACCCAGTCATGTCGAAGCGAACGGCACGCCGATCAGATCCCTATTTGGGATTTTGGACCCCTGAGTTCCTTTTTCTAATCCTTTAGACTTGGGTTTTTTTTAGATATGTCATTTGAACGTCCAACCCAATCCGGGAATCCAATTCGGATTCTGTCAGTTCGCACACGTCACTTTCACCCACCCGGTCGTGTCGGAGTGAACGACACGCTGATCAGATCCCTATTTGGGATTTTGGACCCCCGAGTTCCTTGTTTTGATCCTTTAGACGGGTTTTTTTTAGATCCGTCGTTTGAACGCCCTTCACACTTTTGTTTATTTTAGAATAGTAATTTGAGCGCTCATGTGGCTTTTTATCCTTCCATAAGTTGATTGTATAAATGGACCTTCTTTATAGGTTTATTAATTTAGATTTCTTTTTTTCCCTTTTGACCTTCTTTAGTGGTTTCATTTCATTCAAACTATATGAAATTATAGTAATACTGACCTGAGGGGCTGGCTGTGAGGGGCGTACTCCCTGCATGGCTGAGATCAACTGCTTGACCATAACGCCAAAGTGCATCCGTAGCTCTTCCCGGATGAGGTTCTCATCTCCTCTACACCACTGTCAGGCGGCGCAGCAGATGAACTCGTGTATGCCAGAGGAGTGACCAAACTCGCATATGAGGACAACACTGGAGTAGTATCCAGGCTGTCCCCAAAGCCGTACACTCGACCCTTCCTCGGCCCTCCCGCTGCGTCGACCCAAGCCTCCGGATCCAAGTCTAGCTGGGGAGTGCCCTCTGCATAGCGATCCGCCATCGTCCTGTCATAGGTCTTATGCAGAACAAATTAAAACTAAATTATTGAAATCAAATTATTTTAATATCTTAATTGAATTCAAAATTTATATTTTGACTTACAGCAATCGTGCGAGCATTCTCGCTGACATAGTCATCTGTCCCCTTCCGCTTATGAGTCTGATCAAATAACTTGCGAAAGTAGGGGCATGCTCGAGCTCGTGATGCTTACAATTCAACAAAATTAGTTAGTTTCACAATAATAATTAATGTATAAAGCAATTGAACAATAATATGATTACCAATTTTTGGTTGTAGGTCGCATAAGATACGGACCACTAGTATGCACATTCTTCTCCGGATGAGTTGATCGGTTGCACTTTGCCGCCTGTGACCGCTCCTGCCATGGTCCAGTAGCCCAACGTTCACAAAGGGACTCCCAATAGTCCCTCCTCAACCAAACAGAGTCGTAATCTAGCCAAGCCATAGGATCCTGGTTGCCTGTGGTCTTCATTGCCTTGTCCGGGCCTCATACATTGACTTTCTTAAATTAGTTTGGGCAGTAGACTCCCAGACGGCTCGAGCTTGAGGGAGATCCTCGAGTCTCGTGAACGCGTACCTCCGCTATAAAGAAATAAAATTACTCAACTTTGTGCACTAACAAAGATAGTAATTAAAGAAATGACTTTAAATCAATAAAAATTAATAATACTGTGAACGTGTCAAATAATAAATCCGGACGGGCACCAAGAACTCTCTCCATGCATCCACTGGTCCTGGGATGTGTGCATGGACCAGCGTCGTAATATAGCGGGAAGCAGAACCAGGATCTATCTTCCCCTGCAATTACACATTAATTTTGTACATGAACTGTATAACATAAATAACAAATACAGTAAGTTTGAAGTGATCAAGTTTACCCCGAAATCCAACATGGCTGCCGTCTAGGTAGCTGAAGCCCCTCCTCATCCGCTGCTGGATGCTGGCTCTCCACCTCTGTTAAAAACAATTAAGTACACTATTGTTGTATAAATTGGAAGACAAGAAACGAACTAATTTATGGAAACATACATGTACCTAGTGGTGAGGAAGAAGGAAAGGTGGCGCTATTGGCGTGGTCAGGAGGCGGTCCCTGCAAAATTTTTTACACATTATTAATATGAATTTAATATGAACAATAATATATAGAGTTTTGTGTTTACATATACATATACGTGTCGCCGAGACGACCAGCGTGGATGGGGAGGCAGTCCCTGCAAAATTGTATGTATGTTAGAAAATATGAATTTAATATGAACAATAATATATAGAGTTTTATGTTTACATATACATATACCTGTCGTGGATGGGGAGGCGGACCCTCGACCTACGGAGGTGGAAACCCTCCGACTCCATTCTCCACGTACCATATCTCTATTGAGATAAATAAAGATATAACATGTCATCAGCACTCAAATTGAAGTAGCTATTGAATAACATATAATTAGCAACAACACTCAGTTCTTACAAAATTTTATAATATTATCTATATTCATCATCAGATGCTGAAGATATTTAATTCAGTGTCATCTTCGTCATCCTCCTCGAATTCGTCCTCATCATCAGGGGACTCTTCCTCCTCATCAGACTCCACCTCCCGCTCAAGGGCATTTGGGTCAACTTCTTCCTGTTCATTATCCTTATATAAGCAAATTGTTCATTTATATCATCAACACTGAACTGCGTAGAAGTCGCCAACTCTCGTGCGTCACTCCGATCTGATTGGAAAAAATTGTCATTAACACCTTCGAGCGCATCATCAGCTGGGACAAGCTCATACTCAGGGAATAGCCTTGATTTCACTCTACATGCAGCCCACCAATCTCTCAATTTAAGGGACAAATAATTTGAATAATAAACTTGTTGGGCTTGTGCTGCCAGAATGAATGGCTCATATGTACCTGGAAAGACACGTACAATCTTCGAGGGCCCATAACTGATCGCTTGTACTCTTGAATCAGTAATCAACCTTGTTCAACCTATTTTAAAAAAAGGGACAGATAATGACAAATTACAACAACAAGTATGCATAAGAGCATAACACTTATGCTTCAAATATTTAGACACTTACTCGAGATCTTAACCAAGTAGGAAAGACTTCTCCCGTTCGTTTTCAACCTGCACATCAGTCAGACGTGGATTCCGTTGCAGTATGACCGAGTCAAACTCTCTGCAATGTAAATGTCACACAACCTCTAAGTTCTGTAGTATTGCTCGCAAATGTTGTACATCATTAGTGTTGAGAGCTTACTCAATGTAGGGGTCTAGTTCTGCGTAGTTCATGAATATGTAGATCTCTGCAGCTACCAACTCTTTGTCTTCGAGTGCGCGAGTAGAAGAATATCCGAACGCTCGTCCGGGACACTTGAATACAAAGAGTCAGTCAGGCACATTAGAATCTCCACCATCACCATTACGTAGAGGTTGAGTGCATCGGGTTCGTATCTCCGTGTCAAAGTACATCAAACAAAAGTTCAATATCTCTTCAATAAGGTACGCCTGCGTAATGGAGCCCTCAACTTGTGCTTTGTTGCGGACTTTCATCTTAAGATCGTGCATGCACCTACGATAATAATTCAAATGAATACATATGAAATATAAAAGATCGTCGTAATGTGAATAAATTGAGACATAGGATATACCTCTCAAACGTATACATCCATCGAAATTGTACTGGTCCTCCGACCCTAGCCTCATAGAATGCTGAAGGAAATATCTTCTCTAATTTGCAGACTGTCTGTATTATATTTTGCTCCATATGTTGCAAGTCATGAAGTCTGAGTTCTGATGCAGATAAAATCCTAAAGAATTGACTCAGCTCAGTCATTACTCTCCATATTTGCTTCGGCAACAACTCACGAAAAGCAATTGGCATTAGTCTTTGCATGAAAACATGGCAGTCATGACTCTTCATTCCGTATATTTTCCCCTCGTTGACATTTACACAACGGGCAATGTTCGAGACATATCCATCCGGAAATCTCAATTGCTTCAACCATTGCAACACTTCCTTAATCTGTCTGGCCCCAAGCACATATGAAGCTTTAGGTTGCACCACTTTTCCACTAACATGCTGCAGCTCTAGTTCTGGACGTCTGCAAAGTACTTTCAAATCCATTCATGCCTTGATGTTATCCTTCGTTTTGCCTTTGACGTCTATAACTATGTTGAACACATTATCAAAAACATTCTTCTCTATATGCATGACGTCTAGGTTATGTCGTATCAAAAGTGTTGACCAATAAGGCAATTCACAAAAGATGCTTTGTTTCACCCAATTGTGATCCTTCCCAAAGCTGGGGATTTGTCGGGTACTACCAGCCAGTTGTGATACAGTCGTAAGTTCTGGACCCGCCTCGCCATGTTTCCACCAAACACCCGTTCCATATCTACCTCCTCCATCACATTGTATTTTTCATAAAAGAATCTTTTGCTTTCGGAAAGGATGGTCACTCGGTAGAAACCGACGATGACAATCGAACCAACATGATTTTCCCCCAGATTTCAACACGAATGATTTAGAATCCTCCATGCAATAAGGACATGCCAACCTCCCATGTGTGCTCCAGCCAGATAACATGTCGTATGCTGGAAAGTCACTTATTGTCCACATTAATGCAGCCTTCAAATTGAAATTCTGTTTTCTGGATGCATCATAAGAGAGAACCCCATCTTACCATAATAATTTCAGCTCATCAATCAACAGTCTGAGATATATGTCTATATTTTTTCCTGGACTTTTTGGACCTGGAATCAGCAATGAAAGGAGCAGATTCTCACGCTTCATGCACATGCCTGGCGGAAGGTTGTACGGTGTTAGGAATACTGGCCAACATGAGTAAGATGCCACCGAGCCTCCGAATGGATTGAAACTGTCTGTGCATAAACCCAGCCGCACGTTGCGTGGATCCCTTGAGAAGTAAGGATGAGTACGGCTAAAATGAGCCCAAGCTTCACCATCGGCAGGATGACTGATTTCACCACCATCATGACGAACTCTTTTTGCATGCCAAGTCATATGTCCAGCTGTCTTCGGGGACATGAACAATTGCTCCAATTGGGTGTGATCGGAAAGTACCGCAATGACTTATATGGATCATCCTTCTGCTTTGACTTGTCCCCTCTCTTAGGCTTGAATCTATCATGCTTACAAACAACATGATGTCTTATCTGCATCATCTTTATAGTACAGCAATACAGTGATTCGAACATGCATCAATTTTCATAAATCAAGCCCCAGATCATTCACCATCTTCTTCGCACAGTAAAAATCATCAGGCAACCTCTCTGATTGAGGAAGCATACTCTTGACGAGTAAGAGAAGCCGATCAAAACAACTCTCGCTCATATAAAATTCAGACTTCAAATTCAGTAGCTACGACACTGCAGACAACCGTGTATGCTTCTCACAACCATCCCATAATGGCTCATCAGCATCTCGAAGTAACTGATAAAATCTCTGAGCTGTATCATTCGGCACTTCTTCATTTGTTTGGTCATCATGAATATTGAACTCCGACCAGCAGCATCGACAACCATGTCTACGTACGTACTTGTGGAGGCAAAGTTGGCTGGTTCAGACGACTGAATATTCAACTCACCATGAGACGACCATAACTCATACTGGGCAACAAATCCTCTCGTATACAAATGATGTTGCACATCCCATGTCGATATCCACTTTCTGTTCTTACAAGCCGAACACGGACATCGGATGTTACCCATCGGATCAACTGCTACTAATGAATTACTTAATGCAAACTGAATGAAACTGTCAACTCCGTCTTTAAACTCCTCTGTCACAACTCCATTAACTATTCCACAGTACATCCATGACCGATTCTCATAAGATATTTTTCCTACACAGATTAAATGTCATGTCACGAGTTAAAATCCAACACACCATCACATCATTCAAGTAAGTCAAAATGAATAGGTAGATATATATATATATATGGGATTTATTTAGACAAAGAGGGATTTTATCTATGTATACTAATTGTGTTTATTGGTATAAAAACATTTCTAATACTATAAAAACTCATTATAATAGTTTTACTCATAAACTAAACATATTATTTAAAAAAATTACGACAAGCACATATATATAAATACATACGCCATTGTAGGATGAATGTATAATTTTTTAAACATCTTAATGCATGTTAAAAAATGTAATATATATAAATACATGCATGTTTTTTACTTTCAGATAATTATTTTGCAACTATGCTAGATAGTACATATAATACATATGTTATGGTAGGATGTATGTATAATATTAATAATATCTTAATACATAAACAAAATGTAAACTATTTGATATATATATATTTATGTTTTTGGCGGTGGCCAATGGTGCCACAGTGAAGAATCATTTTTTGATTTGATTCTTTTACTATTATTATTATTATCATTTTGTTTTAATTTTTGGTAATTATTTTGCAACTACGCCAGACACCATACATATGATACATACATTATATGGAGAGTCCCAGAGCTAATGGGTGAAACCCAAATATTGAACTGAACTGCCAACTCGGAATTCAAGTACATGGAGAGTCCCAGAGCTAATATAGGCATGGAATGTCTCATCATTCCCAGTACGAAGCTAGAGGACATTTGCTGGCATAAGAAAATGTTAATCTCTCTATGAAATCTAGGTACCCACCTCTGGGACTTTTATCGTGCAATTTATTCTGTGTTTGTGTGGAGAGAAAGTTGCCTATTTTGCAGGATAAATTATCAAGAAATCTGAGCCACTGATGTGTAACTTGCAGGTGATTTGAATAGGCTTTGTCGTCAGGTGCAGACTTACCTGCAAGGGATCTGATGCTTTCTTTGGCATCTATAATTAGGAGGAAAATAAAAATAAATGCTATAAAGGATCCTATTCTTGTTTGGAGGTAATCATAGCCGAGTTAGGTTTTTTCTTTTTGAAGCACAACCTTAGTCCTCCAGTGGAGAAATCATATCTATGTTCTCCTGTATAAAACGGACTACCAAAACTTTGCTGGTGTGCTGGATGGGTATTCTAGCCTAATGCCTAATGGTGTTTGGGAAAGATGGTATTGGGGTTCACTTATAAATTATTTATACATGTATGTTTTTTGGCGGTGGTGAAATGGTGCCACAGTGAAGAGAAGCAATAGGTGTGTCGATATGCAAATTATAAAATTTTGTTAAACTTATGAAACAAAGCATTGACACAAAGATAAATGAAGAGTAAGCATACATGAATATCAAATAAATTGAGCACTATATAAATACTTAATAGTATTGAACATTAAAAAGCACAAAGACTATTTGTTCATATAGACGGTGATGTCTTCATATTAGGCCACCACTACTTGATCGACTTTTTACTCACCAACTTCTCATTAGATTTCCTAGGTTTTGAACTAACCACTGATATCCCTAAATATAGTTTTCCAAGTACATCTCTTCATACATAATGGGAAGACATAACTTTTAGAATGTCAAGTTCTTTGACACAATTATTTTCCACAAATTTTGACCAGCCTTTTCCACTAAACATGTACATACTACCACACCAACTGCGTCGTAAGATTACTGTGGGGGAGGGGGGGAATGGGGGGAGGGGGGGGAGGGGGGGACTGTGGGGGGCTGGGGGGGTCTCCTGTTGGGGGAGGGGGTGGCAGGGATAGGGAAGGGGTGTAGGGCGGTTGGGGACAGGAGGGGGAGGGGGCTGCCAGGAGGGGGAGGGGGCCGGGTGGGGGGTTGGGGAGGGGTGGGGACTGCGCGCCAGGAGGAGGAGGGGGGCTTCCAGGAGGGGGAGGGGGCCGACAGGAGGGAGAGGGGGGCCGGGTGGGGGGTTGGAGGGGGAGGGGGCTGCCAGGAGGGGGGGAGGGGGGACGGGTGGGGGGTGGGAGGGGGTGGGGGCTGCGTGCCAGAGGGGGAGGGGGGCTGCCGGGGAGGGGGAGGGGGGCGGGTGGGGGGTGGGAGGGGGTGGGAGCTGCGCGCTAGGAGGGGGAGGGGGGCAGCCAGGAGGGGGAGGGGGCCGGGGGGGGGTTGGGAGGGGGTGGGGGCTGCACGTCACCTGGTAGGGGAGGGGGTGGCAGGGGTGGGTGGGGGGGGGGGAGGGGGCCGACATGGGTGGGGGCTGGGGGGGAGGGGGGGGGGAGGGGGGGTCGACAGGCAGGGTGGGGGGCTGGGGACAGGGGGGGAGGGGAAGGGGGAGGGGAGGGGATACATACCTGGTGGCGAAGTTTTGCGGCACGGTGGTGAAGGTTGGCGGCACAGCGGCGAAGCTCGGCAGCGACGGTGTTGGCGTGCCGGTCGTGGCAGCCGGCAGTGGTGCTGCAGGCGGCGAGGGGCGAGGGTGGAGCCGGAGGTGGGTGGCGTGCAGGCTGCGAGGGGCGAGCCGACGGTGGAGAGCGAGAGAGAGAGAGAGAGAGAGAGAGAGAGAGAGAGAGAGAGAGAGAGAGAGAGAGAGAGAGAGAGAGAGAGAGAGAAAGAGAGAGAGAGAGAGGAGAGAGTTTCGCGGGATGGCGGGGGGGAGGGAAAATGCAGATTTACCGATGGAAATTTCCGACAGACATTTCCGTCAGAAATATCCGTCGGTAATCCTCTTACTAAAATATTTACCGACAGATATTTCGACGGATTGTATCCGTCGGTACTTCTGACTTATTACCGACGGATATTTTCGACAGATTTTTATCGGTCGGTGATTCTGACTTATATGTCGACGGAATAATTCCATCGGAATATCTGTCTGTATTCCAACGGACAGAGTTCCGTCGAAAAAATCCATCGGTAATGCCGCTTATTCTTGTAGTGATGTACAGGGCACATCGTCAGCACGAGGATCACTGCCCTCGACACCATTGACTTGTTCATGTATTTTTTTTATTCTTTCTACATTTTTATCTTTAGATGTTGAAATAATAGATTATAAATTATGAAAAGATTGATGAACTACTATTATTTTATTTGCAACAAGGTCGCAACAAGAAGATGTCGCCAGTCATCACGAGGGCGATGAGCGGGAGGTTGGTCCGGGACACTTGTCCGGATGGATTTATGGGTAAATATATTTATTTATTAACTATGTTTGTTTTCACTCCATAAATTTTGTAATACAAACTATTTTAATATATGCAATTGCAGAGAAAAAATAGAGCCTGGCGCGGTTTCCATTATATTGCATCTCTCTTTCAGGCGCATGTCCTTGGGCCTGTATTCTCCTCTCGATAAATTTTTATGGGCGTCTAGGATTTATTGTTCATCGTGTACAGTATAAAATTTAATACTTTTAAGTCATGTCTTTCCCATCTCTATCATTCACTATACTAACTTGTGTAATTTAATTTCATCAGGGAAGAGAATGTCTCACGAGCTTAATTTGTATGGGAAGCTACTGCCCAAATGAATTTTAGAAAGATAGTGTGGGAGGCCCGAGACAAGGTGGTAAAACTTTCTAGCAACCAGGATCCAAATATGTGGAAAGAGCACGGCCCATCTTGGATGAGGAGGGAGTATTGGGTGCCCCTCTGTGACAGATGGGTCGATCCCCAATGGCAAGAAAAGTCTCAAGTAGCCAAAGCTAACTGGGCCGTGCAACCAGAAAAAATTTTGCTTACGAGTGGGTCGTTGTCTTACGGACTCATAAAGATAAAATGGTAAGCAACTTTTTGATTGATTTATATTTTATTAATATAGATCTTAATTTTTAATGAATTTTAAACAGACTCAGGAGCTCCAGCATCCCCCCTCATTCCGTGAGGTGTTTGAAAAGACTCATAAGATCGGAAGGGGTGTTACGCCCCGATGTATAATATTGAGACGAGTAGTTATTAGCAGTACGAGCATGCACATTAGACAAGTAATCTATACATAATCCATGCCACAAAATGGCCACACAAGACAACATAACCAATAATCAAACTTTATTCTATTCATAATTCAGAGGTCCATTATATTCACTATTCCGGTCAAACATAGGGCCCATAAAGACTAATACATGGCTAAAGGGAAAATATTAAACTCTAACATAAAACTAGATATCTTGACTCCAACTAAGGATCTCTTGCACTTAGACACTCGGGATGTTCATTCACTCTTGCCCATCCCCATGCATCTCATCGTATTCTTCATCACCATGAAAATAGATGTAGCAACTGTGTGAGCGAACGCTTAGTAGGTCTTAAATCTCTTGAGTCTAGTAGACTTTACATGAATCAACACTTTAAGACAAGCAGGATATCTAAAGGCACAAGCATGATAACAAAAGTTCAAATAACAGTAACAAGCAGAGAGTAAAATAACTTAACAAGTAACTTGACAGAACAGTCACGAGTCTATAGCACAAACGAGCAAGCAAGAGCATGTTAAGAATAACGATAGACAATGGCCATATTACGATCACGATGTCACAAGCATGATACACGAGTACACGATTGATTGTCTTAGACCAATTTAATACGATTAACACGATTGTGGTGCCATGCCAACGCTATGGTCAACAATACACGATATTCAAGTGCTCCTCCCAATACCTAACCAAGGCTCTATTAATGCCTAGCATTGTTAGTCCAACAGATCCGAAGATCCACATAATTTTGTCTAGACAATCACTTTATGGCCACAAGAAAGTTATGGTGTCACGCCCCGACGCGGAATATCGGAACGCGAGGCAGTTACAAGTAAACGGATATAAAGCAAGTACTAGACATCAAACCATTGCATAATGAATAATACTAAAGATAATTCTTCTCATTAATAACTTTCAAATGTCTAGTTACAACCACTAATATCATAGCCAATCTATAGGGCCCAATTACATTGAAATAAAGCAAAAGACTAAACTAAGACTCTATCATAGTACTAGGACGCTAGGGTACTCGACATCACTCATGGTCGTTCCCGTCCTCTTGAGTGTATAGTTCATCCTCGATCTCACCTGAGAACACAATGACAAATAACGCAGGTGTGAGCGATAATGCCCAGTGGGACTTAAATCTCAATAGTCAAGCAGGCTTTAAATGATTAGTGTATTAAAGGCAGAGTAACTAATGATAGAGCGAGAGAGTCAAGTATAGATAGAAGGATAGCACTTGAACGAATTAGCACAGGTTTCCAAATATAGCATAAATGTCAAGTATAGCACAAATAGCAAGATGGCACAATAGCACAAAGTATAGCATTAGCACAACGAGTATAGCATAGCACTTTGTTGTCAACAGACAACGAGAGAATATAGCACTTTTGATTGTCATTAGATTAATCTAGATAGTATGGCACTTGGATGTAATGCCGACATCCTGATCATTTAACTCCCATGGGCAAATGGCACTTTCGGGCGCTCTCCCCAGGACCAGATCGGGCCCCATTACACTGGCATTGGTTATATTGTTTATCTTTAGACAATCAGTTAATAGCCAATAGAGAGTACCAAGAATTAGAGAGCACTAGATGAATAGATGATATAGTAGAGAGAACGTGAACAGATGGGCGAGTAGAGTAGAGATGAGAGCTAGGGGACATGCACGTAACACGTCGAGTAAACAGGCGATAGTAACAGTTGCACAGCACGCACACTCGGTGTGGCAGTCAGGTGGAATTCACGACCCTACATTGGCCTTGTTATGCACAGGTCTAGAGGTCCAGCATGATTCAAGACGAGAGTGAACTTCTAATGGCCGTTTGGATCGTATTGATCCCTAAAGGGTGTATAGGTGTTAGGGTACAACCGACTCGTCAACCATGTGGGAACCCATGGACAGAGGAGACTTACGGAGGCCTTGAACAAAGATTCACTAGTCCGGCGGATGGAATATCCGACGGAGAGTTCGTCCAAGTCAAGAGAGTGTGTATAGAAACAAGTGCTCGACGTTCTAGAGGAGTTCTAGAACAATGGAGCGTCAAGATCCGTGTTCCAAAACATCGCACGAATCGTAAAATACAACAATTTAATTCCATAATTTACCAGATGATTTTAGTAATATGTTAATGCCAATTAAGCCATATTGGAAGGTTCAAAGTGTGTGCGTGTGTCATGAAATCATAGATGGAAATTCATCGTGTATATGTATTTTAATCACGTAGAAATGTTCAATTTATATTAAGTGAAATTACTGCGGGTATAATTGGGATTAAAGGGTATAAGCACAATAGGCAATTAGAGCATGGCAAATCAGGGGTTTTCTGCAAAAATCCTGTGAACGCGACGCACCCCAGTAAGGGTCACGACGGGTACAGGGTAGATCGCGATAGGTGTTTGAATGGATCGCGACGGGTCGGTCATGACAGGTGGTCAGAACGCGACAGGGGCATGTATGGGTCGCGACGAGTCGGTCAGGCCAGGCACAGCGATCGCGACGACGATGCCTATCGCGTTCAGAATGCAACTGGCAGACTGTCGCAACCAGACCACAGAACGCGGTCTGTCGGGCTGTCACGTTCTGGTGGTCTGTGCCCGAGTCCGACAGGAATCAGACATGTCTTGGATTGCGGTCTAAGAGTTTCCTTCTTGACACAGAGTTGTTCTAAAACTAAGAACAAATTGCATAGTGCATGAAAAATCACGAAACTAGTTTTAAATAGATCCAGACATGCATGGGTACTTCCAGTAAATCAGAATCGGAAAGCAACGAAGGTTTCAACAGGGTTTAATAAAGAGTATTCATGATGACATAGAATTGTGTACAGTTGGGATCAACGAATTAATTCGCATAATAGAGTGGATGGAAATTAGGGCTTTCAGGGGCAAAAGGAACTAACATCCATCAGAATCTTCAATAAAAATCTCATGGTATGAGGACGAGTATATATGAAGATATGAATTTAATAGAGGGTTCGGGATCATGAAGTTCACAGAACTTTGAAAATTGAGAACTAAAGATTTGCTTAATGGAAAATTATGAAACAAAAGGGCTTTTATTCCTGATAGACTAGACACCTACAGAAAAAGTTTCATGGTTTATGCTCTTGAGAATGCCTACCTTTAGTCGTTTCACTTCTCTAGGGCAAGAACTTGAAGAACTCGGGGAAGAACTTGGGAGATCCCTCTCTCCACGAATCTCCTCCTCTTGCCTCTCTTCCTGGACCAGCAACCTCTTGGCAAAAGCTAGGGCCGGCCATGAGAGTTTAAGAGAAGTATTTAAGCTTTTCCTCATTCCCTTCCTAATTAAGTCTAATTCCTATTAATTCCGAGTTTTCCTATTCCTACCTCCTTCTAGGCATTCCACTTCATGTTTGGGTTGGAAAGAGAGCCAAATTCGTGGCCAATCAATTAGGGTAGGTTTAGGATTCCAGATCTAACTCTATTTGCTTATTTAATGTATTAAATTCTCCTTTTCTAATTAGGTAATAATTAGGTTGCAAATTAGGGTATTTTCCCATTATCTTTTTTTATAAATCCCATTTTTGGCCCACTAATTTCTAATGGGTCCATTTAATAAAGCCCATTATTTATTTTCATTTGATGGGTTTTATTTAATTCTCTTTTCTTGATTTTCTAATTAATTAGTTTTCTTTTATTTGATTTTCCAATTATCAAAATTTTAATATTATTTAGATTTTAATTTTTGTAAAAATATAGGTTGCTACATCCTCCCCCTCTTAAAAGAATTTGGCCCCCAAATTCATATGATCATATAGGAGAGAATGTCTTTACCGAAAAGATCGGGTAGTTTCGTCTGATGACTCCTCCGGTTCCCATGTGGCTTCTTCCACTCCGCGGTTATTCCATAAGACTTTAACCACGTGGATGGGACGGTTCCTGAGCTGTTGTACTTTCCGTTCCAGTATCTTGACTGGCTTCTCTTCGTATGTCACATCTTTGTTCAGCACCAACTTCTCATGGCGGATGACGTGTGTAGGGTCATAGACATATTTCCTGAGCATGGAGACATGGAACACATTGTGTACACATGCCAGATCCGGTGGTAAAGCTAGTCGGTATGCAACCTCACCAATCCTTTCGAGTACCTCAAAAGGACCGATGAATCTAGGGCTGAGCTTTCCCTTTACACCGAATCTTTGAATGCCACGAGTAGGTGACACTTTTAGGAATACATGATCACCGACTTGAAATTCCAAGTCTTGCTTTCTTTGTCAGCATAGCTCTTTTGTCTGAACTGAGCAGTCTTAAGCCGGTCTTTAATCACTTGTATGTCCTTTGTGGTACGTTGCACCATGTCTAGGCTAGCCATTGCTATTCTCTAACCTCATTCCAGCATGCCGGAGATCTACAATTCCTTCTGTAGAGTGCTTCGAACGGTGTCATCCCGATACTCGCCTGGTAACTGTTGTTATAGGCGAACTCAATAAGAGATAGATGTTCGTTCCAATATCCTTGGAAGTCTATAGTGCAAGCTCTCAACATGTCTTTCACTATTTTGTTGGTTCTTTTAGTTTGCCCATCAGTTTGTGGATGGAACGCGGTACTAAAGTTGAGTTTAGTACCCAGTGCACCTTGCAGTCCTTTCGAAAAATGAGATGTAAATCTCGGATCTCGATCCGAAACAATAGATGATGGAATGCCATGTAGTCTTACAATCTCCTTGACATATAAGGCAGCTAGTACCTCCACTGACCACTTACTCTTTATGGCTAGGAAGTGGGCAGATTTGGTTAGTCGGTCTACAATAACCCATATGGCGTCGAGTCCACCACGAGTCTTGGGTAAACTCATGATGAAATCCATGCCAATGCTTTCCCATTTCCATTCTGGAATATCTAGCGGTCTAAGTACACCAGCAGGGCGCAGGTGTTCTGCTTTTACTTGTTGGCAAGTAAGGCAGTGAGCGGCATGTTCCGCTACCTCTCTCTTCATGTTCGGCCACCAAAATGTTCTTTCCATGTCTTGATACATTTTGGTACCTCCAGGATGAATAGTGTACTTTGTCTTGTGAGCTTCATCCATTAGCTTCCTCTTCAGTTCTTCATTGTCGGGGACGCATGTCCTCCCTTGAAATACTAGCCTTCCATCCTTAGTCATGGAAAAGTCCGGCCTTTCGGCTAGAGTTTCCTTGATGCGAACTAAGAACCTTGATGCGAACTAAGAACGGATCATTATCTTGTTGGGCTTTGATCTCCTCTAGCAGGTCAGATTGAATATTGATATTGGCAACCAAGACTCGATCATCTCTATGTTCAATATTTAAGTCTAACCTTGTGAATTGTTCCAATAGTTGCATCTCGCCAAGGACTAGACTTGAGACAGATGCATTGGCTTCCTACTAAGAGCATCAGCCATGGCATTCCCTTGCCTGGATGGTATTGGATGTTGAAGTCGAAATCCTTCAGATATTCTAGCCATCTTCTTTGTCTCATGTTGAGTTCTTTTATGGAGAATAAATACTTCAGACTTTTATGGTCTGAGTAGATAGTGAATTTTCTCCGTAGAGATAATGTCTCCAGATCTTCAAGGCGAAGACCACAACAGCCAGCTCGAGATCATGTACAGGGTAGTTGACTTCATGTGTCTTCATTGTTTGAAGAATAGGCAATGGCCTTCTCCTTTTGCATTAGTACACAACCTAGCCCAATTCCTGAGGCATCGGTGTAGACAGAGAAACCTTCTCCCTCTACTGGCAGAGCGAGAACAGGTGCTGAGGTAAGATGATCTTTAAGAGTTTGGAAACTTTTCTCATACTCTTTACTCCATGAGTATGGATTCTCCTTTCGTGTCAATCGCGTGAGAGGAACGGCGATCTTGAAGAAGTCCTTGATGAACCACCTGTAGTAGCCTGCCAGTCCTAGGAAACTTCTGATTTTGGTGACATTGGTTGGTCTCTCCCAGTTGAGTACAGCTTTAACTTTGGAGGGATCAACGGAGATGCCATCCTTGAGATGACATGGCCAAGAAGGACACTTCTTCGAGCCAGAATTCACACTTGCTAAGCTTTGCGTATAGTTTGTCGTCTCGCAAGACTTGCAATGCGATCTTCAGGTGTTCTTCATGCTCTTCCTTAGTCTTGGAGTATATGAGGATGTCGTCGATAAAGACGACCACGAACTTGTCGAGGTAGGGCCGATATATGTTGTTCATGAGTTGCATAAAGGCTGCAGGAGCATTGGTTAGCCCAAAAGGCATAACAATGAATTCATAGTGCCCATACCTGCTCCTGAAAGCCGTCTTGAGAATATCGATCCTCCTTTATCCTCATTTGTGATAGCCAGATTGAAGATCGATCTTGGAGAAATATTGAGCTCCAGATATTTGGTCGAACAGTTCATCGACTCTGGGCAAAGGGTACTTGTTCTTGATGGTGAGTTGATTGAGTTGTCGATAGTCGATGTAGAGCCTCATCGATCCATCTTCTTCTTGATGAACAGCACAGGCGCTCCCCGTGGGGAAGTACTTGGTTGATGAACCCCTTTTCTACTAGATCCATCAGTTGTGTCTTCAACTTCTTTAGCTCGGCAGGTGACATCTGGTACGGTTGACGCGATACCGGTGCAGCTCCAAGGATCAACTCTATGGCGAAGTTGACATCACGTTCCGGGGGAATCCCTGGCAGGTCTTCAGGAAACACATCAGGGTATTCCTGAACTATGTGAATGTCCTCTATCTAGAACCCTTCTTTTCAACAAATACGGCTGCCAGGAAAGCAATGCAACCTTCCTTATCATGTTGTGGGCTTTTATAGTGGAGATTAGAGACATCCGTCTCTTATGTCTAATCCCAGAGAATGCCAATTTAGGAAAGTCAAGGTAACCTTCCCTTCTTACAGTCGACACTTGCCCCATATGTGGACAACCAGTCGGCTCCCAAGATTACATCGTAGCCTTCCATGAGCATACACACCAGGTCGGCTTTTAGGTTATGGTCTCCGATCATTACATCGGCAGAGGGAAAGTATTTGTTCAATTTCTCCTTCTCCCCTAGTGGCGTTGTGACAGAGAACTCACAACCCATGGGTATAGGTTTTGCAGTTAGGGTATCAGCAAAGTGTTGAGATATAAATGAATGAGTTGCTCCAGTATCAAATAAGACAAATGTTGATAGGGAGAGAAAACTTGTAGAGTACTTCTACCATGCCACCGTCCGTAGTGGGCTCCTCATCATGCAGGGCTTGTAGTCGGCCATGTTTCTTAGGCGCATTAGGGGCCTCTCATTCTCCTTCAGTAGCGGGCACTCAGGGATGCGGTGCTCGCGACTTCCGCAGTGCAAACACGCGCTGACTTTCCTCCAGCACTCATCAGCAGTGTGACCTGGCTTGTCACAATGCTTGCAGTTGCTCTTGGCTGGAGTGTTGGGTACACAAGCCTTCGGTTTCCTTTCTTGGCTGGATCCCTCTGTAATGTTGAAGGGACGCTTCTGCCATTGGTAGGCTTAGCAGATGATTGACTCGAGTTCATTTCCTTTTTCATGAACTTCCCTTTTATATGGTCGGTGAAGTCTGTAGCATCTTCCAGTAGCTGAGCTTTCTTCACCATCTCGGCGTAGGTCTAGATGTCGAGAGGTGCCAGTTGGGTGATGTATTAGGGCCTAAGGACGTTGAGAAAGCGTTTAGCCTTATCCTTTTAGTAGCTACAGGTGTGCCGCATACCTTGCCAGTCCAGTCTAGAGATTGGGCCTCATATTCAGCCACAGTCAGGCTCCTCTATTTCAAAGCAGCAAATTTCGCAGCCTTCCTTTCTTGGACACGCTCGGAGAAGTACTTGGAGTTGAAAGCTTCTTTAAACTCGGCCAGGTGAATTGACCGTTCTCCCTAGTTACAACACACTCCCACCAAGCGTGGGCATCCTTCTCCAGTTAAAAAGTGGCTAGCAGTAGCTTATCTCCGCTGCGCATTGCATGACACGGAAAATCCTTTCCGTTTCTTTCAGCCAGTGTTCGGCTTCATCCAGATCCGGGATCCACTGAACCTAGGCGGGTTCAGACTTCTGAAGTTACGATGCATATCGCCTGCACTGACACGATTACCTCTGCCTTGGGTAGCTGCATGATGGCACGAGTCAACTCTTGGATAGTTTGTTGCATGCCCCTCATTTGAGCACGTTCAGCCGCCATCTTGATTGCTTAGTTCCTACAAAATAACTTATTGTCATGATATTGATGTGAGATTTAATTCGTGCGTGTGTGAGTTTATTTTAGATAATTAGCCTGGCTCTAACCACAACTCACATAGGTAGGATAACTGACTCTAGTCGAGGCAGGTTAACCTAGATCATCCTATACTTAAGAACAACCTAGTCTCTGATACCACAAAACTGTCACGCCTCTACGTGGAATATCGGAATGCAAGGCAGTTGCAAGTAAACAGATATAGAGCAAGTACTAGATATCAAACCATTGCACAATGAATAATACTAAAGATAATCTTCTCATTAATAACTTTCAAATGTCTAGTTACAACCACCAATATCATAGCCAATCTATAGGGCCCAATTACATTGAAATAAAGCAAAAGACTAAACTAAGACTCTATCATAGTACTAGGATGCTAGGATACTCTTGACATCACTCCTGGTCGTTCCCGTCCTCTTGAGTGTATAGTTCATCCTCGGTCTCACCTGAGAACACAATGACAAATAATGCAGGGTGAGCGATAACACCCAGTAGGACTTAAATCTCAATAGTCAAGCAGGCTTTAAATGATTAGTGTATTAAAGGCAGAGTAACTAATGATAGAGCGAGAGAGTCAAGTAATATATAGAAGGATAGCACGTGAACGAATTAGCACAGGTTTCCAAATATAGCACAAACGTCAAGCATAGCACAAATAGCAAGATGGCCATAGCACAATAGCACAAAGTATAGCATTAGCACAACGAGTATAGCATAGCACTTTGTTGTCAACAGACAACGAGAGAATATAGCACTTTGATTGTCATTAGATTAATCTAGATAGTATGGCACTTGGATGTAATGCGACATCTTGATCATTTAACTCCCATGGGCAAATGGCACTTTCGGGCGCTCCCCAGGACCAGATCGGGCCTCATTGCGCTGGCATTGGTTATATTGTTTATCTTTAGACAATCAGTAATAGCCAATAGAGAGTACCAAGAATTAGATGAGAGCACTAGATGAATAGATGAGGTAGAGAGAATGTGAACAGATGAGCGAGTAGAGTAGAGATGAGAGCTAGGGGACATTGCACGTAAACGTCGAGTAAACAGGCGATAGTAATCGTTGCAGAACACGCGCACTCGGTGTTGGCAGTCAGGTGGAATTCACGACCCTACACTGGCCTTGTTATGCACAGGTCTAGAGGTCCGGCATGATTCAAGACGAGAGTGAACTTCTAATGGTTGTTTGGATCGTATTGATCCCTAAAGGGTGTAATAGGTGTTAGGGTACAACTAGCTCGTCGACCATGTGGGAATCCATGGACAGAGGAGACTTACGGAGGTCTGAACAAAGATTCACTAGTCCGGCAGATGGAATATCCGACGGAGAGTTCGTCCAAGTCAAGAGAGTGTGTATAAAAATAAGTGCTCGACATTCTAGAGGAGTTCTAGAACAATGGAGCGTCGAGATCGGTGTTCCAAAACATCGCACGAACCGTAAAATAAAGTAATTTAATTCCATAATTTACCAGATGATTTTAGTAATATGTTAATGCCAATTAAGCCATATTTGGAAGGTTCAAAGTGTGTGTGTGTGTCATGAAATCATAGATGGAAATTCATCGTGTATATGTATTTTTAATCAATAGAAATGTTCAATTTATATTAAGTGAAATTATTGTGGGTATAATTAGGATAAAGGGTATAAGCAAATAGGCAATTAGAGCATGGCAAATCAGGGGTCTTCTGCAAAAATCCTGTGAACGCGACGCACCCCAGTAAGGGTCGCGACGGGTACAGGGTAGATCTCGACAGGTGCTTGAATGGATCGCGACGGGTCGGTCATGACAGGTGGTTAGAACGCGACAGGGGCATGTATGGGTCGCGATGAGTCGGTCAGGCCAGGCACAGCGATCGTGACGGAGATGCATGTTGCGTTCAGAATGTGACTGGCAGACAGTCGCAACCAGACCACAGAACACGGCCTATCGGGCCGTCGCGTTCTGGTGGTCTGTGCCCGAGTCCGACAGGAATCAGACATGTCTTAGATTGCGGTCCAGAGTTTCCCTTCTTGACACAGAGTTGTTCTAAAACTAAGAACAAATTGTATAGTGCATGAAAAATCACGAAACCAGTTTTAAACAGATCCAGACATGCATGGGTACTCCAATAGATCAGAATCGGAAAGCAACGAAGGTTTCAATAGGGTTTAATAAAGAGCATCATGATGAACATAGAACTGTGTACAGTTGGGATCAACGAATTAATTCACATAATAGGGTGGATGGAAATTAGAGCTTTCAGGGGCAAAAGGAACCTAACATCCATCAGAATCTTCAATAAAAATCTCATGGCATGAGGACGAGTATATATGAAGATATGAATTTAATAAGAGGGTTCGGGGTCATGAAGTTCACAGAACTTGGAAAATTGAGAACTAAAGATTTGCTCAATGGAAAATTATGAAACAAAAGGGCTTTTGTTCCTGATAGACGAGACATCCTATAGAAAAAGTTTCATGGTTTATGCTCGTGAGAATGCCTACCTTTAGTTGTTTCACTTCTCTAGGGCAAGGTCTTGAAGAACTCGGGGATGAACTTGGGAGATCCCTCTTCTCCACAAATTCTCCTCCTCTTGGCCTCTCTCCTGGACCAGCAACTCTTGGCACGAGCTAGGGCCGGCCATAAGAGTTTAAGAGATGTATTAAGCTTCTCCTCATTCACTTTCCTAGTTTAAGTCTAATTCCTATAATTCCAAGTTTTCCTATTTCCTACCTTCCTTCTAAGCATTCCACTTCCTGTTTGGGTTGGAAAGAGAGCCAAATTTGTGGCCAATCAATTAGGGTAGGTTTAGGATTCCAAATCTAACTCTATTTGCTTATTTATATATTAAATTCCCCTTTTCTAATTAGGTAATAATTAGGTTGCGAATTTAGGGTATTTTCCCATTATTCTTTTTTTTAAATCCCATTTTTGGCCACTAATTTCTAGTGGGTCCATTTAATAAAGCCATTACTATTTTCATTTGATGGGTTTATTAATTCTCTTTTCTTTGATTTTTTTAATTAATTAGTTTTATTTATTTGATTTTCAATTACCAAAATTTTAATATTATTTAGATTTTTAATTTTCGGAAAAATCCAGGTTGCTACATATGGAGTAAGATGAGATTTCAATAAGAGAATGAGATGATACCTTGTAATCCAATAACCAAACTAGGTTCTAGTTTACCAAATCACGAGAAACAATAGGGTCAAGACAAGATGAGAATCGCAAGACAATCGGCACACAACTAGTTGATATATGTCATACAGTTCTCCGTCATAATCAGAAAGGTATCATGGGTTTTTACAATACAACTGGCTCGACGACTTTGTGGGAATCCAAGTCCAGCGGAGACTTATGGAGGTCTCACATGAAGATGTTCTAGTCCGACAAGAGGCATACCTGGAAGAGAGTCCACCAGTCACAGAAGAGTGTTCCTATGTACAACACAGTGAGCACATGTCACACGAGTTGATGATCTCAAGAATGACGGTACAAAACAGTGGAGCGAGATGTATATTTTTAAGAGCGTGAGAGTTAACATTTAAAAGATGTGTTTAACATGATTAAGTGAATTTACCACTTTATTACTAGTTATTAACAGGTGTTCATAACATTAACTTACTGTCCAGTGCACATTTTTTGAGAAAACTCAATTTTCTACACAAGTTCTGAGAACGTGACAGGGCTTATGAAAAACGTGACTGTGTGAACAGGGAATGCGACAGGGTTCAACAAGGAACACGACAGAGTATCAGACTGAATGGTAAAGAATGCATCATCAATATGTCGCGCCACGATCCTTATCGCATCATATCGTCCCATCGAGTTAAAAAATGTGACGGTACACTATGTCGCAACGAGGCCCAGATTGCGACATATCAGGACGTCGCGATCAGGGAGCCTCTGTTCGAACCCGAAAAGGAAAACAAGCTATCTTGGGCTTTGGGATTGCCCTTCAAGAAGTCATGCTATAATGAACTAAATTCTCAAAATTCTCAACATATACATAATGAAAAAGCATGGATCTTGGGGAAAATGAAAGTAGACTTGTAGAAGTAGAAACTATAACAAGTAATTAGGATTTCACCGTGGTTTCAACATGATACAACTGTGGTCCTTCACGAAGAACAAGATTCATGACACAGTCAGTATGGATTAAGAAATTTGCACAAGATACATGATAGAAATTAGGCAAAAAGATATCAACGTGTTCAGGACAACATAAATATCTATAGTAAAATTTTCACATCATGAGATAAAGTATGGATAAAGATCTAAAGGGAACATGATGGGTCGGGTAGGACGTGAGCAGTGATTTCATAACATGCAATACAAGTAAACAACATGATAAAAGTTGGGGAAAACATGTTCATGAGATTCCTAACATCAAGAAGTACTTGAGGGTTCATTTAATTAGATTAAGCTCGAGAAATTACCTACCTTTGGTCGTTTCAATCTTCTAGGGTTTCTTTACATGGACTCTGGGGAAGAACGAGGAAAAACTCCCAAATCCCCTCATCCTCCTCCTTCCTTCTGCCTTATCCCACGTCCCTCCTCAGCAGCAAGCTAGGTCGGCCATGGGAAGGAATTGGGTTGTATTTAATTAGGGAATAGGCTATTAGGAGTCCTAATGAGACTCTTAACTTCCAAGTTACGAGTTTCCTTATGTTTATTGCCTTATTTTGAGCCTCTAACTCCGAATTTCCTTAGGGTTATGGCCAAGAATTTGTCCTTCTATGATGGCTAGAGTTTCCCTTAGTTTTGGTCCAATAAGTTCATGGCCCATTTAGGCTTAATAACACATTAATTAACTAAATAATTGGGTTACACAAATTAAAATACTAATTTCTCTATTTCATACTAATTTAAGGGTCATACTCGACCCTACAAGCTCCATTGAATCTAATTATCGCACTTGGTTTGATGGTCTTTGGGGTTATGTACATGTGATGATAAATTTCCATTTTATCTGGTTTTACGACTTTTACAATTTTGTTGGCCCAAATGTGTACAATTTGTCATGTTTCATTTATCCATCATTGTAATATATTATTTAGTTCTTACATATAAATTTTAATTTAATTTCAATGACATTTTTCACATGTGATAATAAGTTTTCTATTTATCAAGATTTTACAAAAATATGGGTTACTGCAAGAGGACTGATATATTTGTCAGCGAGAGTGCTCGCTCGATTATAGTAAGTTTACATATACAATTTGTAGTTTAAAATTTAAATGTGAAAAATTAATATGAGAGTTATAATCTTTTCAGTTTATTTTGTAGGAGTCATAGGACAGATAGATGACTGAGAAGCATGCAGAGGATATGTCGCATCCAGAGTTGGATTCTAAGGCATGGGTGGCGGTGGCAGGCAAAGCAAAAAAGGGCCAATTGTACGAATTTGGAGGCAACCTAGACACTACTACGGTGATGTCATCATGTGCAAGTTCAGGCACTCCCCCAGCCAATACGAGTGCATTCACAATGCCCCACAGTGGAGAGAGCGGGATTAGGGACGTAATCCGCAAGGAGATCGCATGCTTTTCTACAGACGTTTAGTTGCAGAAGACAAGCAGCGAGCTCCACAGTATGTAGGCGATCCCCACCCTCCTCTCTTAGGATGGGATTTTGTCACAGGGAGGAGCATCCACCGCAGCACAGGCCCCTCATGTGAGTGTTTGTTATCATTTTAAATTCACATAATTTAGACTTATATTATTGCCATGTAAATCATAACCTAGAGTTAGAATTGGTAAAACACGACATGCATAAAGAACTTAGTGTAAAAATAAATAAAATACTAAGTCGTAGGTGAGAGTGACGCACGAGAATTGACGAAATCTAAATCAGATTCTCAGTTTGAGCTCGGTGCTTAAAGAATCATTCTCCAAATTGACTTATTATAAAGAAAGGAAAAATACCAAGTTGGGGGTCAAAAATGTGAAATATCGATCTGACGGGTGCCGATCGATCCTACACCACCGACGTTGTAACGACCCAGAATCCGCATTACCGATGACCGACCGGTAGCCTGAATCCTGACCCGCTAACCCACGAGACAAGCTCGGAAGGGTAAGAAGAGAACGTCCGAGGAGACTATATAAGAAGATATACACCATGGTAAAAGTGAACATTTCACTATATAGTAATGCAACTCGTACAACTCAGAGTCCACATTAAGTACAGAGTACAGGAGGTAGTACAACAAAAAGTACTGCTCACAGCAGCTAGAGCGCACTAGCACGGGAGTGGCTAGACTCTCCTGGAACGGGAGTCGACGACGACCCACCTGAAAGGGAAGGAGGAGTCTCAAGAAAGAGACTCAGTAGGGAAACGCAACCCCCACTGGCAACAGTACTAAAGTGTGGAAAGTAAAGACAAAAAGTAAATACACGTCGCACCATAAACCGAAACTAGTGACGACCACGCATCTCCTCGATAGGACTGCGCTGTAAAAACTGTAAACCTCGCGGCTCAGTAACACACACACTCACACAGATTGTAAGTAGGACTCAGCTAGGGTGTGCGGCTCGGCATCCGTCACCACAGAGTCTCTCAACCCTAACCACATGTGCGCACTACAGACGCTCTCCCTCACATCTAGTCCACGACCGGTTTCCCTACGCCTAACCCTAGCGGTAGAGAAGGGGCTCACGAAGACCGGCTCGAAACCACCAAAAGGAGTACGCACAGAATGGAGACGCTTCAAACGTCCTGGCTCACGGTGAGGACCCCCACAACGCAGTTCATCTAGACGGAGCGTCACTCTATGGCTAGGTGACAAACAGAAACAGTGGCACGGTAACTCAACGCGAGTACGTACGAGAACACTCTCAACGTCCGAAACACTGTCACAACAGACGGAACCCTGTGTCAACGTCCCTAGACAAAACACATGACCGAAGGTCCGCTGGGTCACAGAGATAAACGGCAACATTGATTGCCGCCAACAAAGATATAAACAGCCACCACTTGTCGTTGACCAGCTATAGACGGCATACCCCTTGCCGCTAATGCTGGTTAACGGCTAGAACCCGCCGTTAGTATCTATACTGAAGATCTTAATGTCAAACCGATGTGGACATTAATATCCTCAGTCTCCATTACCCAGAACGGCGCCAAGCCAGTCCAACAGGGTAAATCCACCCTAAAAAATAAAGTGATGGAGGAAAGCACTTCCTCACATCTGCAGTCACTACCAGGGCTTCGGAAAACCACGATCCAACCCTTGGATCGGTCAAAACACCCAAAATCCCAGCATGAGGCAACCCATCCCAAAACACGATTATATGCTAATCTACGCAGTTTAAGCATGCTAATATGCTAAGGAGGGTTTAAGGGGTTAAGTCCCTACCTCAAAACGCCCCAAAAAAACACCTAGCTAGCCACCAATCGCACCGGAACCCCCGAAGTCTCTGCGCGAATTACGCCAAATCTCCGTGTTTCCCGCTCGATCTAACACCGCCACAAGTACCAGGGTCCTCCACGAGCTCCCGTCGGCCGCCGGAAGTGGTGGAAACAGACAAAGGTAAAAGTGGAGGAAAGAGAAGGAGAGAAGGAAGAAATGGCTGCTCACGGGCTGCCCTATTTTACAGGCGCAACAAATAGACGTCACATCTTTCTTCCGTCTACTTGAACCGCAAAGAGTCAACATCCAGACCGGTTGCCGTCAAGTTCATCGAGGAACACCCTAGAACCAACAACAAACGTCCACATCGATGGACGCCAATGCCAAGTCAACGGCTAGCCACTGGCCGTCAACACCAGGTCAACGACAATATTCATTGTCGTCAACCAGACCCGAACCTCTACATGGCCCAATAAGGATCCAATAAGACCAGAGACCTTACAGCCCTCCCCCTTAAGGAATTTCGTCCCCGAAATTCAAACAACATAAAGGAAGAAAACTCACCAACGAGGTACGGAAAACTACTCGCGCATCTCGTCCTCCCGCTCCCACGTCGACTCACCCCCTGAGTGTCGCTGCCACGCAACATGAACTAACGGGATTGCCTTGTTCCTCAGCCTCGAACTCGGCGATCCTCAATGTGCAACGGAAACTCTGTACTGTCAACACTGGAGTCACCTCAGACCACTCTGTGCTCGGGAGAACATGAGACTTGTCAGAAAGGTACCTCCGCAACATCGACACGTGGAACACGTCGTGGACCGCTGCCAATTCTGACAGAATCTGAAGTCTGTACGCCAAACCTCTGACACGCTCAGTAATGGTGAAGGGTCAAATAAAGCAGGGATTCAACTCCACGCTACCGAACCTTATCACCCCCTTCATAGGGGACACACAGACAAAACACTGGTTCCCTACCTGAAACTCGAGCGGTCATCTGCGCTGATCTGCGTAACTCTTCTGCCGGCTCTGCGCTGACTGAAGCCTCTGCCTCACAGCTATACCACCTCGACTGCCTGCTGTGCCAACTCTGGTCCTGTGACAACCCGCTCGCCAACCTCGAACCAGTCAATAGGAGTGTGACACGGTCGTTGTACAAGGCCTCATATGGTGCCATACCGATACTGGAGTGATAGTTGTTATTATATGCGAACTCGACCAACGGCAAGTGAGCTGCCCACGACCCCTGCCACTCCAGACAACAAGCTCTAAGCATGTCCTCCAAAGTCAGATAGTCCGCTCTGACTGACGTCGACTGCGGGTGGTAGGCGGAACTAAAAGCAAACTCTGTCCCCAAAGCCCTCTGGAAACTGCGCCAGAACCCAAAAGTGAAGCGAGAATCTCTATCTGACACAATAGAGATCGGCACCCCCGTGCAAAGGAACAATCCGCTCTACGTACAAACGTGGCAACCTAACACACCCCAACTAGTCCTGACAGGCAAGAATCTAGCAGTCTTCGTCAATCTGTCCACAAGAACCCAAACGCTGTCAAAACCTTCAGCTGTCCTCGACAAGCCACACAAAGTCAGTCGTCACATGGTCCCACTTCCACACCGAAATCTCTAACGGCTGAACAAGTCCTCCTGGACGCTGATGTTCAACCTTCACCTGCTGACAGACCAACACCTAGCAACAAAAGCTGCTATGTCTCTCTTCATCCTAGGCCACCAAAACTGACGTCTCAACTGTGATACATCTTGGTCAACCCTGAATGAATCGAATACCTGGAACCATGTGCCTCCTGTAACACAGCTCTTCTGACCATACTGGTTCGAAAAGCAGTCCTCTCAACGTCAGAGTCTCTGATCCGCAACTGATAGTAGCCTGACCTCAGGTCAATCTCGAAAAGACATGAGCTGACTGAAGCTGATCAAAGAGATCGTCAATCCTAGGCAACAGATACCTATTCTTGATGGTCACTTGGTTCAGCTTCCTGTAATCAATACACAACCTCAGGCTACCATCCTTCTTCCGGACAAACAAAACAGATGATCCCCAGAGAAAAGCTAGGACGAATATAGCCCTTCTCCAACAGCTCCTCAAGCTGCCTCTTCAGCTCCCTCAACTCTGCTGGTGCCATACGGTACGGTGCCTGTGCAAACGTGGCAGTGCCAGGAACCAACTCAATAGTAAACTCAATCTCTCTCTCAGGCGGCAGACCAGGAAACTCTTCCAGAAAACATCCAGAAACTCACACACTACGGAATGTCCCCCACTCCCGAAGCAACCTGGTCAAGAGACACTGCAGAAACTAGGAAACCCTGACACCCAGAAGCAAGCAACCTCCCTGCCCTCAAAGCAGAGACTAAGAAGCGAGAGGTAAGAGGTACGATACCCTGGAAGTAGAAACGTCGCTCCCCCAGGTATCCGCAAGTGCACCCTCTTCTTCTGGCAATCCACCACTGCACCATACCACTCTAACCAGTCCATACCCAAAATCACATCATATCATGCAACTGCAAAGCAAACAAGCGAGCCGACAACCATTGACCCTGTAACTGTACTGGTATCCCTCGAGACAGTAGGATGTAAGGACAAGGTCCCCCGTCGGCAACTCCACTACTAGCTCAACGGACTCTCTCGTACTCAACTCTCCAAGGGAGTCCAAAAACTCCTCAACACAAAAGAGTGAGAGGCACCATAATCAAACAGAACTCTAGCTGCAAAAAAACAAAAACTGTAACGGTACCTTCCACTAGCTGAGCTGCCTCCACGTCCGCACGAGTCAAGTGTGGAACACGGCCTCTAGCCCTCGACCCACCAGAACCTTCGGCCTGCTGACACTGCTGCACGGAAACCTGCTGTTGCTGCTGCAATCGAGGCTGTGACTAGGTCTGCTGCTGCGGCGCACGAGGTAACAAAGGGCAATCTCGCACCATGTGACCAACTGGTCACACCGATAACACTGTCCAACAAAAGAACGATGGGCCTGCTGCGAAGGCTGCCATGCCGGCTACTGAGCACTCCAACACCCAAGACTGCTGCCTCTACTCCGCATGCCTCCTGTCACGCTGGAACTTCCTCCGAGATCCTGACTTCGCCGTCGTCCCAGCAGAAGTGGACGCGTAGGAAGTCGTGGCCCTCGAGGTCGCCTGCGAACTACCCTGCTGCTGCCGCGGCTGAGTCGGAACTGGCTGTGCCTGAACCTCGGCGCTCTCGACACGGGTCCGCAAAGTGTCAGCCTCTAGCACTGCCGCTGTCTGATAGGCCGAGTCTAGGTCAGTGACCGCCTGCGACTATCAGCGCCTGCCTGAGCTCTGGCCTCAGGCCCCTCATAAACTGCTGAGTCCTCAGACTCTCATCCGCCATAACCTGCAGAGCGTAATGCCCTAGCTCCATAAATCTGGCCCTATACTGCACCACTGTGGAGTCCCTCTGCTGCAAGTTCAGAAACTAGTACAACCTCTCCGTCCGGACGTAAGTGGGACAGAAGGCCCTCTCAAAAGAAACGAAAAACTCCTGCCACGGAACCTACTTGAGTGGACGAGACTGAAAAGTAGTCTCCCACTCCGAAGACCACCATGCCAGCGCCTGCGCCTGCAACTGGTAACTAGCCAACAACACTCTCTCCTCGGGAACACACTCCATGGAACGGAAAGTCCGCTCCATTGCATCCAACCACGCACGTGCCGTGTCTGGATCAGGCTGGCCCAAAAACTGGGGAGGCTGAAACTGTAGAAACTCTCTCAGCACCCTCCGAGAACCTCCCTGGGGTGCCTACGCGTCACGATGCTGAGCCACAATCTGAGCCATCCCCTCAAGAAATCGGGTCCAGTCTAACCCCTGCGCTGCCTGAGGAGGTGGTGGCGGCGGAACAATGCCACTATGTGCGTCCTGTGGCAAAGGCTGCGTCTGCTGTGGTGGCGGGGCGTCTCCAGCCTCCTGACGAGTCGCCTGCTCAGCTACCCCCTCTCTAGGACGTCGTCTAGGCACCATAGTACTACACACAGAGCAAACACACACACACATCAATACACTAACTAACTCCATGCTACTTAGCTGCTACTGTACTCTTTGTACTCTGAGTCACCATGATGGGCATTTCTTTATACATCTCATCAGACCAGACTCTGATACCAACTATAACGACCAGAATCCGCATTATCGATGACCGACTGGTAACCAGAATCCTGACCCGCTAACCCACGAGACAAGCTCGGAAGGGTAAGAAGAAGAACGTCGAGGAGACTATATAAGAAGATACACACCATGGTAAAAGTGAACATTTCACTATATATGTAATGCAACTCGTACAAGAGTTCACACTAAGTACAGAGTACAAGAGGTACAACAAAAAGTACTACTCACAGCAGTTAGAGCGCACCAGCACCGGAGTGGCTAGACTCTCCTGGAACGGGAGTCGACGACGACCCACCTGAAAGGGAAGGGAGTGAGTCTTAAGAAAAGAGACTCAGTAGGGAAACGCAACCCCCACTGGCAACAGTACTAAAGTGCAGAAAGTAAAGACAAAAAGTAAATACACGTCGCACCATAAACCGAAACCAGTGACAACCATGCATCTCCTTGATAGGAGTGTGCTGTAAAAACTGTAAACCTCGCGGCTCAGTAACACACACACTTTAAGTAGGACTCAGCTAGAGTCTGTGGTTCGGCGTCCCGTCACCACAGTCTCTCAACCATAACCACGTGTGCACACTACAGACGCTCTCCCTAACGTCTAGTCCATGACCGGTTTTCCCCTACGCCTGACCCTAGCGGTAAAGAAGGGGTCCACGGAGATCGGCTCGAAACCACCACAAGGAGTCACACAACGGAGACGAGCTCTCAACGTCTTGGCTCACTGGCGGAGGACCCCCCACACGCCGATCATCTAGACGGAGCATCACTCTACGTCCAGGTGACAAACAGAAACAGTGGCACGGTAACTCAACGCGAGTACGGACGATAACACTCTCAACGTCCGAAACTGTTCAACAGACGGACACCCCATGTCAACGTCCCTAGACACAACACATGACCGAAGGCCCTCTGGGTCACAGAGATAAATGGCAACATCGATTGCCGCCAACAAAGATATAACAACAGCCACCACCTTGTCATTGACCAGCTATAGACGGCATACCCCTTGCCGCTAATGCCTGGTTACGGCTAGAGACCCTGCCGTTAGTATCTATACTGAAGATCTTAACGTCAACCGATGTGGACGTTAATATCCTCAGTCTCCATTACCCAGAACGGCGCCAAGCCAGTCCAACAGGGCAAATCCACCCTAAAAATATAAAGCGATGGAGGAAAGCACTTCCTCACATCTGCATCACTACACCAGGGCTTCGGAAAACCATGATCCAACCCTTGGATCAGTCAAAACACCCAAATCCTGGCATGAGGCAACCCAACCCAAACACGATTATCATGCTAATCTACGTAGTTTAAGCATGCTAATCTGCTAAGGAGGGTTTAGGGGTTAAGTCCCTACCTCAAAACGCCCCAAAAACACCTAGTCAGCCACCACTCGCACCGGAACCCCCCGAAGTCTCCGCCCGAATTACGCCAAATCTCCGCGTTTCCCGCCCGATCTAACACCGCCACACGTACCAGGGTCCTCCCACGAGCTCCCGTCGGCCGCTGGAAGTGGTGGAAACAGACAAAGGTAAAAGTGGAGGAAAGAGAAGGAGAGAAGGAAAGAAATGGCTGCTCACGGGTTGCTCTATTTCTACAGGCGCAACAAATAGACGTCCACATCTCTTGCCATCTACTTGAATCGCTAAAGAGTCAACATCCAGACCGGTTGCCGTCAAGTTCATCGCAGGAACACCCCAGAACCAACAGCAAACGTCCACATCAATGGACGTCAACACCAAGTCAACGGCTAGCCACTGGCCGTCAACACCAGGTCAACGACATTATTCATTGCCGTCAACCAGACCCGAACCTCTACAAGGCCCAATAAGGATCCAATAAGACCCGAGACCTTACAGAGGTGGTGAGAGTGACATGTGAGAACTGACAGAATCTAAATCGGATCCCTAGTTTGAGCTCCACGCTCAAAGAACCATTCTCCAAATTGATTAATTGTAAAAAAGAAAAATATTAAGTTGGGGGTCTAAAATGTGAAATATCATCCGATCGATATGTTAATCGGTCCTACACGACCAGGATGATAAAAGTGACATACGAGAATTGACGGAATCCAAATCGGATTTTCGGTTTGAGCTTAGTGCTCAAAGAACCATTCTCTGAATTTATTTAGTGTAAAGAAAGAAAGAAAACCAAGTTGGGGTCCAAAATATGAAATACCAGTTCGATCGACGTGTCAATTGATCCTACACAACCAAGGTACTGAGAGTGACATGTGAGAATTGACAGAATTCAAATCAGATTCCCAATTTGAGCTCAGCGCTCAAAGAACCTTTCTCTAAATTGATTTATTGTAAAGAAAGAAAAATACCAAATCAAGGGTCCAAAATGTGAAATATCGATCTGATCGGCATGCTGATTGATCCTACATGACCTGGGTGATGAGAGTGACATGCGAGAATTGACAAAATCTAAGTCAGATTTTCGGTTTGAGCTTGGCGCTCAAAGAACAGTTCTCTGAATTTACTTAGTGTAAAGAAAAAAAAAATACCAAGTTGGAGGTCTAAAATGTGAAATACCAGTCCGATCAACGTGTTGATCGATCCTACACGACCGGGATGGTGAGAGTGACATGTGAGAATTGACAAAATCCAAAATTGATTCCCAGTTTAAGCTCGGAGCTCAAAGAACCATTCTCCAAATTGACTTATTGTAAAGAAAGGAAAATGTCAAACTGGAGGTCCAAAATGTGAAATATCAATTGATGTGGCATGACGATCAGTTCTATAGAACCGAGGTGATGAGAGTGATATGTCAGAATTGACAAAATCCAAATCGAATTCCCAGTTTGAACTCGGCGCTCAAATAAACATTCTCTAAATTTACTTAAAGTGAAGAAAGAAAAATAGCAAATTTGGGGTCCAATGGTCCGATTGACATGTGGATCTATCCTACACGATCGAGGTGGTGAGCGTGACATGTGAGAATTGATGGAATCCAAATCAGATTCTCGATTTAAGCTCAGTGCTAAAAAAATCATTCTCTAATTAACTTAATGAATAGTTCTTATATTCTTCTTTCAAATTTATAAATATGAATAAAATATTTTATTTATATTTATATATCTAATTATATTTTTTTTTAATATAAATCCTACAGTACATGGCGAGCATGAGGCAGACAGAGAGGATGATGTAGCAGATGTCTCTTGATTTATTTTTTTGAAAATTTGATGTATTGTTGTTTTGGATATTTTTATGAATATTTATTGTTGCGGATGGTTTTATAGACATTTATTATCATGGATGTATTATATAGATATTTGTTGTTGTGGATGTTTTTTATGGATGTATTATATTTTTTAACTGGTGTAAAATTAAATGTTTATTGCAATTTTAAAAATAAAAAAATTATATCCGTCGACATTTTCGACGGAAATATTACATTGGTCATTTCGTTGCCAACGAATTTTCTATCGGATATTATCTGTCGGAATTGTCGACGGAGTTTTCGACGGAAAAAATCACCGAATTTTGCCAACGAAATATTTCCGTCGTAATTACCAAATAAATTTTTGACAAAAAATCTTTTCGTTGGTGATTGGCGACCCAAATTTGCCGACGGCATTTTTCCGTCCAAAATCCATCGATACGTACGTCTTTCCCGACAGATTTCTGATCAATGGATTTCCGACAAAAATGATCGGTCGAAAATTCCGCTTTTCCTTATAATGTATAGATGTGGAAGTGAAAGCAGATGAAATGTCTTATTATCACGTTCATTGCACATTGTCATACACACTTTCCATTCTTTTACATCTTACAAACACAAACAACTGTACGCTCTAGTTCCGATGGAATATCACACGACTGCTTACGACTGCAAACCAAACCAAGTTACACGTAGGAAAAAGCTGGCTTCTTCTATATTAATTATTTTCCTTATTCTCCATGCATATCTATATATTAGGGATTAGACCTAATGATCCTGATCTCAGTTCACCCTGCTGCAGTTCAGCCTGATCTCCCCACTGGTTCCTGTAAGGGGGCTGATGTTGCCCATCCTCACCATGGCCGCCACGAAATCGCTGAAGAACATGGTGGGGTCGACCACGTAGCTCTGGACGATAGAGTTGGTCGGGCCCGCCGAGCCATTGTTGGTGCTGAAGAGCTCCTGGTCCGAGTGGAGCAGCCCCCTCTGTGCCACCAGGTTCCGGTAGTAGGCGTTGTCAAATATCGTCGACGTCTGGAGGTCGAGCGGCGAGAGGTTGTTGTCGCCGCCGGAGCGGGGGCAGCTCTGCGCCGTGGAGTTAGCGAAGGAGGTGTCGATGTTGGCGTCGTTGTAGATGCGGTTGCGGAAGGTGGTGCAGCGGGCGAAGCCGATGGTATGGGCGCCGGACAGCGCCACCAGGTCGCGCTGGCTGAGGCCCTGGGCGGCGAAGCTGGAGGTGAGGGCGGCGAGGCTGGACGACGACGCGGGGAGGTTGTTATTGGCGGTGCTCTGGCTCGACGTCCTGGCGTCCCGCCGCCCCAGCAGCACCGTCCAGGACGGTCCCCCAGCCTGCATGCATGAGGCGCGGGGCTACTGTTAGAGAAAACACCAACTGTTCATGACGGTACCGGTGCATAAAACGGTTTAGAGAAAACCCCAACTGTTGATAACAGTACCGTTAAATAAAGAAATTTAGTGACATAAGTATTTGACATCATTGATATGACATATTTTCAAATTTCATATGTGAGCGGTGTCAATTAAGGGTTTTCTTTTAAAATAGCCGAGTTTGAAAAGTTTTTAAGGAGAATAGCACGGTAAAAAAAAAAATCGCAATCCAGCACATTTTGACCATGAGCCGCACTTTTGCGTTTAAAAAATAATAAAATATAAAGTCAAACGCGCGCTATCCGACTTGCAAGTCGGATGGCATGCCACCGACTTGCAAGTCGGCCAAACCTTGGCCGACTTGTTTCCTGGGAGGGGCGCCCGGGTTGTCCATCATTTTTTTTTTTAAACTTTGGCTCACATTCGATATATTTAAGAGATCTAATAGTATCTAATTAAGATGAAATTTAAAATATAAACTAATTAAGAGATGATACAAATTGTAATAATCTTAGTTTACTTTTTTAAATTAATTTTTTGTCAAGTAAAAATTAACTCAAAAATTATTAAATCGACTTAATCTCAACATCTAAGGATCTAAATGATGTCTAATTGAGATAAAATTTTAACATAAGCTAATTAAGAGATGATACAAATTATAGTAATTTTAGTTTAATTTTTTAAATTAATTTTTTGTCAAGTAAAAATTGTCCCAAAAATTATTAGGTCGACTTAATCTCATCATCTATGCATCAATAACTCCTGATATTTATATGTTTAGAATCAGTACATTTTTCTAGTAATTATGAAGACTTTATTTTTGGAACCAAATGTCGTCTATGCAGTGTCTAATTATGGTTGATACGGGTCGTCATTCGGGCACTCGACTCGGGATTGGTACAGGTTGTCACTCGATAAACTAGCACAGGGGGGCCTTCGGTCAATTGAACCCTGAGACGATTCGGTCTAGCCGTCCTAACCGAGGCAGGGGTTACTCGACATTATACTGGCTCCCAATGGCTCGGTCGGACGAGCTTCGTCAGCCGAGCTGCTTCAAAGTACAACACTCGGCGATTGGCGCATGCGATCGACTCGTCTTCCCTTGGGAGTCTCTCGGCTAAGGCCGAGTTCGTTACTCTAGCAGTAACAATAGTAATTATGTTTAGAATCGTCGTACTGCGACAAACTTTGTGTGCATTTAAGGGTCTAAATGGTATCTAATTAAGATGAAATTTAAAACATAAGCTAATTAAGATGATATAAATATAAATAATTTTAGTTTAATTTTTAAAAGTCTCGACATCTATGCAGTGACATGTTCTCGGTCGACCGAACCCCGGAGTCTCAACATCTATGCAGTGACATCTATGCTGAAGTGCACAGAGGGTTCGCCGTACTGCGACATCTATGCTGAAGTGCACAGAGGGTTCGCCGTACTGCGACATCTATGCAGTGACATATTCTTGGTCGACCGAACCCCGGAGTCTCGGTTTCGAAAATAAGTCATCATAATTACTAGAAAAATATACTGATTCTAATATTTAAGTATCAGGAGTTATTGATGCATAGATGTTGAGATTAAGTCGACCTAATGATTTTTGGGACAATTTTTACTTGACAAAAAAGTAATTTAAAAAATTAACTAAAATTACTATAATTTGTATCATCTCTTAATTAACTTATGTTTAAAATTTTATCTCAAGTAGACATCATTGAGATCCTTAGATGTTGAGATTAAGTCGATTTAATAATTTTTGAGATAATTTTTACTTGACAAAAATTAATTTAAAAAATTAAACTAAAATATTATAATTTGTATCATCTCTTAATTAGCTTATATTTTAAATTCCATCTTAATTAGATACTATTTAGATCTCTTAAATATATCAAATAGAGAGCCAAAGTAAAAAAAAAAAAAAAAAAAACTGGTGGACATCCGGACGCTCCCAGGAGGTTTGGCCGACTTGCAAGTCGATGGCATGCCACCGACTTGCAAGTCGGATAGCGCGCGTCCGACTTTATATTTTATTATTTTTTAAAAGCAAAAGTACGAACCATGGTCAAAAGTGTGTAGATTACGATTTTTTTTTACCATGTTATTCTCCTTAAAAAATTTTCAAAGTCTGCTATTTTAAAAGAAAATCCGTCAATTAATAATATGTTACAAAATCGTGTTACTAAACTATTTTTGCACTCCATTTCTTGTACGTCTATAGTGTCGGAATCTTGGAAATTTCTCGCACTTGTCTGGATGCTGTTGCACTGATTTAGACATGATGTTGGACTTATCAGGGGGCCGGGAGTCAACACCATAGGACTGTGACTATAATTTTCTTGGACAGAAAAATGCTTGCGGTTCACTTCCAGGAGAGAAGATTTGGTTCATGGAATCTTCTCGATCGGGTGTTAACAAACGTCCAAGTAGTTCGGCAATAATCGAATATTTGGTTCATGGGATCTTCCTGGGTGTTACGTAGAATTGGTTCGGCAATGGAAGAAGTGGAGAAATTATAAAGAGGTATATTTAATTTTAAGAACTAAAACTTGTCGACTAAGCCATGACAGTAGTTGGCGTTCAAACCAAAAGGAAGAAGAACAGGGTGATTTCCTAATTTTCCTACCACCCCCCATGCACTCTGAAATAAAAGAAATGATATTACTCCACCTCTTTACATAATATCATTTAGAAAATTGACCATCAAGAACTAAGCGAGTTATCGAAGATGAAATATGCGTAGATCTTTCTATCGCTACTGTATGTAGCTGAGCATCTATTTATTCAAAGTCTTTCAGCGTTGCTGGTCAGCATTAATGTACGGTACCTTCCAAACGTAATTTATTCATGAATACATACACCACTTACTTACCAAAAAAAGGTATTTGGTCAGTTATTGAATGGGCTTAGAATATGTTTCACTAGTTATAAATATAGCTTAGTTCATGTAGTCGCAAAGGTTCATGAGTTCATATGCACTTTATTCGCAGAGAACACCAGCTGACCAGGTGTACCAGCTGTCTCTTGCGGGCAAAACTTTGAGACACTGAAGATCTGAGTACCTGTCCTTGACCATGCATGCATGTTGGGGTATGCCAAACGCTAGCTATGAGGTTGCGATAACTACTTACCAAGAAGACGCCGTCCCTGGCAGCAAGAGCCAGGATGTCGGCACACGACACCGTGCCTCTGCAGGCCGCCTCCACGTTCGCCTTGATGGTGTCTACCACCCCCATTCCCCGGATGGAGTTCTGGTTCGGGAAGGCGTTCTGCTCGCCGGTGAACGTCGCAGTGTCCGCCAGGAGCACCGACGCGTCGCAGCCCTGCACAAACAAGAGCACATGCGCAGCCCACAACTCTGGTTAGAACTCGATCCTCACTGCACGGTGCAAGCACTTGGAATGATCTCTCGTGTGTTCGATTGACCCTATGCATATATGTATATTCATGCTTACGTTAACGAAACAGTCATGGAAGAACAGCCGGAGGATGGAGGCGGCCATGCGCTGGTCTCTGCCCACAGCCAGCTGCATGGTGCTACGCACGATGGTCTGCAGGGTTGGGCAGCTGCTCGCGTAGAAGTTGGAGGAGAGCTGCGCCTGCGCCGTGCATACCAGCAGGAGGAGGAAGGAGGCCAGGACGGGGAGCGCTCGAGTGGTGCTAGACGAAGCAGCCATTACACTCTAGCTAGTTACCACCACCAACTGAAGGAGGACTAGTGATGAAGGAACTAGAGAAGGAAGGCTTTCCACTGTGGTCATGAAACCTTGTCATGCCATTCCTTATATGGAGAGATTGAGATCGATGGTGGCCTTGTGATATCTGCACTGTTAATTGAGATAGTCCTGCGTCGGTTGGGACAAAAATAATTGTGTGTTTAAAATAGTAATGCTTTCTCTCCGTTGTCATCTTAAAATTTTGAATTAGAAAGCCCAATTCAATATAAAATTTAACATAATATCAAAGTCGACGGCATTGATCCGGACCGCCCACATCTAATTTATGGTCATGAGATTAGAATTGGAGGACACATGACGCAGCAATTTAATATTATAATGTTAGCTAGAGAAGCACAAGAGGTATGTTGTCAAGCCCTCTGACGGAGTAGCTACCTAGGGTTCATGTAACGACGGGAAAGATGGTGGGTGGAGATCGCAGAGATCTCATATATATATATATATATAATATATATATATATATATATATATATATATATATATATATATATATATATATATATATATATATAATATATACAGATGTGGGAAAGTAAGGGCATACTCAAATTCAAATATTGCATCCGCCACGGCGACTTAACACCAGTGGCGGATCCTTAGTAAAGTCAGTGGGGTCACGTGACCCCACTGACTTAGAAATGAGTCTTAAAAAGTTCTCTTTTTTTGTTTATATAGGTCAAAATTTTATGTAAGTCTATATAAGGTGACTCCACTAGATTTAAGGGTGACCCCTCTATAGTCAAGTGACCCCACTGAACTACTTTTCAGGATCCGCCACTGTCTAACACGTTGGAGGTTGCTCCTTAATACTCCGTCAAACTACTGCATGGAGGCACAGTGGTGAATTTTAAAGAAAACATGCTACGGACTGCACTGTCTGCATATGTTTTGGCGTCCTTGCTATTTAGTACAAGAAATTGGAATCTTTCCTCTATATCATGACCCATTAATCTCAACAGGAACTGGCTTCAGACACAAAATACAGTCTATTTTTGTTATTGTAAAAAATCACTTAATTGATCTCATGATGAGTACAATTCATGACTCGATGATCTCTTTCTTCCAACTTTAATAACTAAAGTTCTCGACTTTTATTAACGTTTGAGAATGACAGTTCAATTCTCTTTTTTCTGTATCGTATTGAAACTCGTATATTCTATTGATGCTAGGAAAGCGATTCAATCTTACAGTAAGTAGTAATAAGTTCTTTTGTTATCGATATTAGGTCAGGACCTCTTCATCCACTAACTCTAGCTTTATGCTGGCGGTTTAAGTGATTCGGGAAACATTTGTTATTCACTCGACGGGTAAATTTTTGGTCCGGTCAAGTATGCATTGATCCAGTACCGAGTCTCATATCTTACGATAGGGTGTGGGGTTTAGGAACGGGACGAATGCCGTGTCTTGCCTGATCAAAAGTGTTTCTCAAGTGATTCAATCTCGCACTTCCTCACAAGGAGCGATTTTTCTCACTTCCCTAGCGGTACTACTGATCGAGCATTTAAACTCCAAGAACTACGGGAGAAAGTGTAAATGAGACTTAAGATCTTCCTTATACGGCAAAACCCTTGTACCATACATAAGGAGACAAGGACATTGAGCTGAAAACTGGCTGGCAACGGAGGTAGGAAAAGCAAAATTCACAATTTACTGGAGTAATTAAAGATATTCCATTTGAATTATGTGCTATTTGCAGGGAAGAGACGGCAAGATTTTAGAGATGGAAACCACCATAGTTAGTAGCGAAGTTGTCATGGATTAAAAAAAAATTTTCTTTAATAGTGTTCTGTTGGACTCTTTATGATGGATTTTAGTTTTTGAATGTTGACAGGGTCTCTCTCAGCTCCTTTCAATTACCAAAAATAATTAAAAATAATTGAGCTGTAGGCTCTTTAAACTTCGCCTGCTTCCATATTCAACGTCAAGCAGTCCTGAAATTTATAACGAGGAAGAGGAAAGAGATGTGCCAAGACGCATGCCAATAATGATACCGAGTGCTAATATTCTTGTAGCCAAAACGAGAAGGGTCCACGCCCACAAACAGTGACGTAGATGCGCCGTAATTAGTGGAGTGAGTGCCTGCATGCATGGTAGACCAAAATGCAGAAGTTTCTTAAAAGAGAGACAAACAATCAAGGAACTGCATGAATGATTGCTTTGAAGAAGCCACAAAACAAGAGCAGAGATTATTTAGAGGCTGTGGTAGAGGCGATTTATTTGACCGGTAATAAACTAATTAATGATTCAAATGAAGACACAGTTGTCCACTCTACGGACATGCTTGTTTTATATAACCTCGGGGTGACGATTAGGTCCTCTCCAAGAGCTCCCCAAGTCAGAAAAAAAGAAGCCCTCTTGCATGCGTGCTTTGGCCGTGCATGAAATGGGGTTTGATTACTGATCATCTCTCAACACAGTATTATTGCAGAGTTGGAAATCCGCGTGCCTTAATTATCTTACGTTCTTATAACTAATTAAATTAATTCCGACAGGCAGGACAAAGAATTGTTAGGGTATTTCCGACTGTTTCACGGGATTTTCTTTATAACTTGCTCTCATCGTTAAACGTTTAGTCGTCATGAACATATATATAGTTACGTACGTACGTCAAACATGGCGGTAATTCTATATACATCTCCTTTACAAACTTCCACCCAACTGTTTGACTTTTTCCTTTCTGGATAAAGATCTTACACCATCTACAAAACATTTGCAGATGAAGTTGCCCAGTGTACACAGCCAAAGTTTGGTCTCCTTTATCTTTTCGGCATTTTGATTGCAAGTTGGTTTTGAACAGCCACACGAAGTCAATTCTTTTTCTACATTTTGTAAGGAATAATCATGCACTGTTAGCTCTGGTATATCTAGCTAGTGTGATTGTGTAATTCCCAGTGATCATGCACTGTATAGATCTTCCTTGAGACTTGAAAGTGGATTTTTTTTCTTCATATACTATGAGGGTAGAGTTTTGAACCTGGGTTTCGATTGATAAGTAATCTTATATTATTTTTCATGAGATGACTCATTAGTTTTTAGAAAACTATCATGCTATATAGGCATCCATCAGAAAATCATATATCTGTTCTTTTGTTATAACCTGGACAATATCTTTTGAATTTTTTTGGTATTTAATTATTATTATATTTAAGAAAGCAACTAAGGTATATTCGGATTTTTACGTAGATCTGAAATCAATTTCAGATCATCCATTCGAAAAATGCTCTAAATTTAGATCGAGGTCAGATCTAGATCCCGTGGATTCAGATCTGGATTTGGATTACCAAAGATCCAACCCGGATCTGATCCATTAATGCTCCTAAGCTGAACATTACCATCATAGTTTTCTCTCAGCCAAATGCATCCAGAATTCCAGATTGGTTCTCAGTCTGTTCTGCGCTATAGAAATCCTGACTGGGATATCCCAACCTCTCATTTCTGCATGACAGTGCAGCATGTGACTTTTCTAAACCTAGATTCTCTCTCTTGGACTCCACAGAATTGGCGAATGCGATACAATGCACTTGGGAAAGAGGTTTTAAGAAACACATTTATCTTGGTATTTGGATAGATTGGAGATAGAATGAGGATATCTTCAATTTTTTGGAGATAACTTCAAATTTTTAGAGATATCCTCACTATATCTCCAGTCTATCCAAATATCAAACATAGATCTACCTCTAAACGTGAAAATAGCTTAATTTGGGAGAACGATGAATCTTGATGAGAACGATTTTCGGCCCAGTTTTGGCTCAATGGGCCCATGATCGACCCACGTGAATTGAATGAACCCACCAAGCAACATGCATAAGGGTATAAAAAAAACTTCCATTAATGTTTCCAGAGTATGGACATTCCTCGAGAAAGCTCTTGTCTATCCACAATTTCTACTACAAATTGAGAAGGGTGTTAGGTCTTTTTTAAAGATATATATACATATAACATTTTCAGGATCTATCCTAAAACCCAAAATCATGATATATCTATCCTCGAAAAGGCTTCTACATGTGTAAGTTAATTTCGACAGTAGTTCAAGCGATCTAGCTAGCAAAATAAATGCTAATGAAACTCTGCAGTTTCCACTTAAATTAAGATGGATGCACTCCATCTGCACTTAATGGGAATGGGGTTGACTTTTCAACTTTGGCACCTTCTAGTTATACTGATTTGTCTTTCTTGATTCTTAACAATCAAGGAATTCCAATCCAACATCAAGCATGCATAGATTTCTGGAAATTTGTATGTGGTCAAAACTAAATAGTTAACCATGGATTCTAAGCATCGACCTCCAATATTTGGACCCAACCAGCAATATATCGTGGAAACTTTGTGGAGTCCCTGTCCGTTGGCAATACATTGTAATATATTATCCATACTTATTTAAATGGCAACAGTCGACAAGTAAATCTGTGACACCCACATAACTAAACTAATTAATTAACAAGGATGAGAGAAGTCCACTGATAAGGATCCCATCACAAGTTGACATTAGCATTGACCCTTCATTCTAGATTACGCTCATGCTGTCTTAATACACGTTATATTGTTAAGAAAGAGGAAGGTCTTTGTTTACACGTATTTAAATTAACGCATGCTACCATGTCATGCCCGCCTCTACATGTTGAGCGTTTCTTCCATGTGCATTTGAGAACTTTAAGCGTAAGATTGTTTATTCTGACTCTTTTTTGTATATGCATGGAAGATGATAGAACGTCAAAGTGACGACCATTCCATTGTCAAGCGCAAATTTTCTTTCTTTTATTTTTTCCCAACGTTCATCTCTCGGAATTGATCGAATGATGGTAGTAATGCAGTGACGTAGATCTAGGTTGAGAAAATATGAAAGGATACCAGAGGGGGGACGATCTTAATGATACTTATTCTACTATTGCGGCTATGGACAATCTTCTCTTTGAAACGACTTAAACTATTATGACTTTTGTAAATAACCATACTTCCAGAGGCAAAGGAAAAAAAAGCTAACAATTAGAATGAGCTTTCTACTCAAATCACTTAGCGTGGTGAGAAAACAAAGGCTAGAGAGAAAGAGAGAGAGATCAGTTAACACAGGATGATCATTGTTCAAATATGATTTTTTCACACAGTAGCCTGCACATTGGAAGGACAAGCCATGAGTTGTTTTGCTAAGCTTAAGCTCTATGGTCTACATACTAAACTACTGCATTAAGCTTCTCGGTTTTCACCGAGTTAGAATAGCACGGTGTCTGCTACTGAACTAGTGTACTGACAGAAGCCTAACTCCACAAGCTCCAAATTCTGGATCTACTAAATTGCAAGCGAAGGCCTCCTCTGGGGGCTCTGGGACTCTCCAAAGATCAAAAGGGGTGCTGATGTGACTCCGAAACATCATGTTCCACCTTTATTGCATTCTGGTGATGTGAGAGGTTTAGTGTGGAAGCTGGAGCAGCTCCCTACCTTTGCAGTGGACTTGTGCTTCACAAGAGGGACCAGTGACTGTACAACATCAGCCATCAGAGGCCGGTAGTCGGGCTCCGGCTGCACACACATGGCAGCGATGGCAGCCACTTGAACGACATCCTTCATCGAATATTGGCCATCCATTGCCGGATCAATTATCTGGACAACTTTCTCTCTGTCTGTAAGGCGAGGTAGAGCCTTCGGCACAGGAAGAAGAATAAGGAAGCAAGAGAAACACAAAGTTAGGTGGGTCTCGCTATGTACTTCCAATGCAGTCCACTGTAAAAGATGCATAAAAGTTGAGACGAAGAGAAGTGATGCTATCTCCTAAATTTTGAATTTAGCAAGCCAGAATAATGCTTAGACTCTACTAGATCACATAAAAAAATACACATTCAATTTCTTCCGCTGTGTGATCTATGATAAAGAACAGCAGAGCATGAATGGTTTTTGCAACTGAATTAATGAGTAAATATGTATATTCGTGTTCTACAGCTAGCAATTGATTCATTGAGATAGTAAAATTATCTGCTGGCCTGATTCGACTTTAACAGCAAGGAAACGTATGCAGGAGCAGCGATGGAGGAAAAGCAAGTAACTTTGCAAAGAGAAACCTACCCAAGATACAAGAACTCCTTCTCCAGGCAGCCTCTTCATATCCACAGGAACCCTTCCTGTAAGAAGTTCTAAAAGAACAACTCCATAGCTATAAACATCTGATTTTGTAGTCAAATGTCCAGTCAGTGCATATCTGCAAGAAGGAATATAATATCACCAAATTTTTCATCTGCATTTACAGACAGTGCCTACACTTTTTGTTCAACATACAAATAGCAATTATGTTCTGAGTTATCTACCTCTGAGAGTTCAAAACAGTGAAAACAAAGTTACTTACTCTGGGGCAACATATCCTTGTGTGCCCAAGACTCGGGTGGAAACATGGCCCCCAACTTTATCAGACCCAAGCTTGGCCAAACCAAAATCTGAAACTTTTGCATGGAAATTTTTGTCCAGAAGGATGTTGCTGCTCTTTAAATCTCTATGAATTACAGGGGGCATAACATGTTCATGAAGATACTCGAGACCTTTCGCAGCTTCAAGAGCTATTCTCATTCTAGTTTCCCAGTCCAACTTTGAAACACCACCATATGAACCTGTCGGAAAGTACATATCCATCAGGCGAAAGGGAAAACACAAACATATTTTCATCAGAGGTGATGTGGGCTTGAACACGAAAACATATTTACAGTGCGTAGCAGAAATATGTAGATCACATGAATGGAAAATAGGCAACGGATAATCAAACATATCTAAGAAAAATCAAGGTAAAATATGTATAAGAAGTAGAGTCCCACTGCACCACCACAGCCCACCAGGAAGTGCAACAACTGATGGATCCATGTTATTTGAACCAGCTTTCCATGAAACAGGGACTCCAAAACCCAGGCAGCTACTTCAAGCCAGTTTTTTATGAAAGATGACCAACGAAAGCTTGAGGATTCTTGGTACATGGTCCGGGTCAGACCTAACTTTGGGGAAGTCAGCGACTGGGGAGTGGGGGATGAGAATGTCAAGTGTAGGTTAATGTAAGATAGTCCCATAGGACAAGCCCATGTAGCTTCTATATAAGGAGCCTTGCTCCAAGGAATAGAATAATTTCCCCTACTTGAGACCCACCGCCTCTTCTCTTCTCCCTCTCCTCCTCTTCTCTTCTTATTCCTCTTGGCTTTTTTTTAAGCAGTGCGGCGGAAGGGGAGCAGCACTGGTCACTGCGACGCACGGGTCAACCTCCCATGATGCAAGGACAATCGGGCCTCGCGCAAGGGAGGCCGTAGAGCACCGCCGTGTGAACCATGGTGTGGGCACAGTTGGCCGTGCGCGCAAGAACTCATAGAACACAACGGGCACCACAGTGTGCACACTGCAGCATAGGTGGAGTCTGCCGCGCACATGGGCAGACACAGCCACAGCGTGTGCAGAGTCCACCCCACACAAACAGGGGAGCAGCGGCCTCTCCTCTGCAGGTTCTCTTCTCCGCCATGATCAACGCATAAGGAGGGGGGTGTCTCTTACATCTCTCATCATTCTTCGTATGTGCTGATCACTCTGGGGTGTGTTTCTTCGTTTTATGACTGCTGCAATGGCTTCCCCATACACTTCGTTAAATGCACGAACAACTACTTTAGCTCTTGGAACAACTATCAAGTTGAACAGTTCCAGTTATCTCCTCTGGTCACGTGCAGTCCAGTTTCTCTGTGGCTCTCGACAAAAGCTCTCTTACCTAGATTCCCCTCCAGTAGACAGGAAGGATAAAGTGAAGTTTGTAGCATGGTAGTCCGAATGTCCGATGATTATTTTGTGTTTTGTGATGACTTTACTCCTTAATAGCATGGAGCACCATGCGAGTTCTAATGTTGTTTTCCTTGGTCCTGCAAAAGACATCTAGGATGTTTTAAAAGAAATACATTCTGATGAAAAGAATGTATCCCCAGTTTATTCTCTATATGAAGAATTTTTTCCTCTCAAGCAAGGTCGCTCCATTCATGAGTACTTTACCGCTCTAAAAGGCAAGTGGCAAGTGGGATGAGTTACAGATGTATCATCCCCTCATTGCAAATGTCGCCACCCTAAAAAGGCAATGAGAGGAGCTCTTGGTCGCCAAATTTTTGTGTGGTCTAGATGACTCCCTCAACTACGTTTGTTTCCATCTACTCTCGGATGATGTTGTTCCTTCTCTAGTGATTGCTATGTCACGCATTATTTGGGTCAATTCCTCTATGTCTGCTGTTAAGTTCTCCTCGGCTGGCCTTGTTGAGTACTCTACACATGCTGTTGGTCATGGTCGAAGGCGTGGTCATGGCTGAAACTCCTATCCTCCATGTACTTCTCATGAACGTCAAAATCATGCTTTTGGATATTACTAGGCGAAGTTCAAACATCCGGACAACGCTAAACTTGCGACCAATACCCCTCCACCAACTCCGAATGCTTAGGCCAATCCATATGTTGTGCTACATGCACACCCGATGGATACGACTGCCAAGGCTGACTATGAGCACCTCCTCTAATAGCACTCGTTCCATGCAGTTCCTTCCACTTCAGGTAATGCGTCCACAGTCTCTCATAGTTTGTCCTAGATAATTGATTTTGGGGCTTCTAGCCATACGTCAGGTAATCGTTTATGTTGATGCGGGGGCATGTTGGGCCACCCTTGGGGACTTGAGCCCATATCATTTTTATATTTTTTTAATATCTTTTGGGCCAGAGTTATATGCATTTTATTAGGGTCCATTGACATGTATTTAGAATATTAAGAGTCTTTATAACTTTCATGAACTTTGTTTAAGTCTAATTACTATGTGATAAAAAGGGTTGTATTAGATTTTCTTAAAGAATACTGATGAATTAAAAGAATCTTGTAAAAAGTTTGGCCATCGGCCCTCTCTCTTGCTCTCTCGATCCTTTGGGAAGGAGGCCCCAGTCCAATTGAGTCAGGCCTAGGAGTGTGATGCCCCTGTTTGCCACCACACATGCTCTCGCTCTAATACCAACCCTAAACCCTGCAAAAACCCTGATTAAAACCGAAAAAAGACTCTAAACCCTCCTATAGTACCGATTTTGTAAACATGAAGCCATGATTTCTCGGTTCATATCATGCTACACAAACTTCTAGATCCGAGTTCTTGTTCCGAAAATTGCTACAGTACTTGTTCATAAAAATGCTACAATACAGACATGACTTACACCAGACTGCTTTAGATAGATTGCAGAAATGTGATAGATACAACACTCATATTACTGACACCTTTAAAAATAAAGGTGACATTACAACACGATCGTTGCAAGATTAACTAAAGACAAACTTTTTACAGACTCTGATACTTCATATTAAACATACAACAGATGACACAAAACAACTTGAGAAAGATAAAAATTTGGAAAGACCAGAGCTATATCACAAGGGCTCTTCTTTCCCACACAGACTCTCACACAATGACCTCTCAAACAAAGACTTCTTCACACGATGACTCTTTCAAACCATTTCCTAGGCTTTCCTTGTGATGCCTTCTTCAATCCGAGAGCTTCATTATTTATAGACCACCCATAGCCTTGTGGATTTCAAACGTTTGAAGTTCGGAGTCCGGATTCCATTGTTTTCGAATCCGCCATCTTGTCTAACTTTCGGTGGACACTGTAGCCTTTCACTATTCTGCCTAACTTTCGGTGGATATTGTGGCCTTTTACTATTTCTATCTTGTCGTCAGATGCCTTTTCAAGGTTCCATGGCATTACCTATGTTGCCCCTTTCGATAGAGTCCATTCCATCACTGTAATTGTCATCGTCTTCTAAGATTTTTCGGATTCTCTCCCCGAAGTTTTCATCACTGTCTTCTGCTTCACGCATTTCAGCTAACCTTTCGGCTATCTGTTCTTCTGTGTTGATCTCAGCCAAATTAAGTGGTCTCTGTCCTTCCATATATTGCTTGACCTCCCATTCCACTAATTTTTGCCCGTACAAGTATAACAGATGGCCATTTTCCCATTTTATGTTATAGTCTGGCAGTTCCCAGTCCATCTTTCTCGAGTAATGAACATGGGCTTTAAAGGTTTCTTCATCATGTCCTCCAAACTTATAATACTGCCATAACAGAAAATCCATTCCCATATTTGTGAAGATTACACATATATTATGCCAGTATATTTTTTCAAATTTGGGATCATGTTTGTAAAACTCCAGTATTCTTGATACCTCCATATACTTTACCCTGTGCATGGTGTGTATTTCTAAAGGATAATGTTCTTTTGGGGCATTTTCTTCTATATACTCATTGTGATGAGAAAGTGGGACTACGGACAACGCAAATTCGGCGATAACGACATCTTTATGGCTTGGCGAAAAAAGTTCTCACAATATTGATGTATTTATTTAGTTATTTGGGTATTTGATTGTAAGAATAAGAACCAAATGAGGCCCAATAGCACGTTTTCTATTTTCTGGTCATTTTCGGATGCGAATTTTACACTATTTTTAGGTCCAAGGATATTTTAGTAAAAAAGAATCAAAATAGGGTTAGGGTTAGCCTAACTCCTATAAATAATCTTGTAGTCTCTCTTTTGAAGGGATGGATGATTGAATACAGAATTTGTGAACCCAGAGCGATGTAGCTCCTTCTTCCCTCTCCGGTGGATTCCGGTCTTTCTTCTTCTTCCCTCTCCGGTGGATTCCGGCTTTCTTCTTTCTCCTTTCCCACCGCCTCTCTGCTGTCCCGCATCAGTTTTGGTATCAGAGCCAGGTTAATGATGAGAAAGTGGGACTACGGACAACGCAAATTCGGCGATAACGACATCTTTATGGCTTGGCGAAAAAAGTTCTCACAATATTGATGTATTTATTTAGTTATTTGGGTATTTGATTGTAAGAATAAGGCCCAAATGAGGCCCAATAACACGTTTTCTATTTTCTGGTCATTTTCGGATGCGAATTTTACACTATTTTTAGGTCCAAGGATATTTTAGTAAAAAAGAATCAAAATAGGGTTAGGGTTAGCCTAACTCCTATAAATAATCTTGTAGTCTCTCTTTTGAAGGGATGGATGATTGAATACAGAATTTGTGAACCCAGAGCGATGTAGCTCCTTCTTCCCTCTTCGATGGATTCCGGTCTTTCTT
>JACBKR010000567.1:0-90900 GCA_014218235.1 Colocasia esculenta
TCCTTGGTTGTTCTCTGACATTGTTTAATGTCTCCTCTTGGAGGAGGACAATGCTCTCTATCTACTCTGTACTCGTTTGCCTTTGAATGGGAGCAACACCTTTTACTGTAAAAAAAAAAGCTTGACTCAATTATATTCGTAAATGACTTATTTAATTACTTGTTAAAAAATTGTTAATAAATTTGTTTAAATATTCATTTTTAATTAAATTTAATTATTAAAATATTTAAATAGATGACATAAATTCTTTATTTACTTTGGCACTATAAGATATTATAAATAAAAATAAAAGTTAAAGGTTGAGATCTAAAAGTTAAACATAAAAAGGGGACAAAATTTAAAATTTATTACTTGATGGATCTTGGCTATCTAAAAGTTCCATCCAACGGGCAAGATTCAAGAAGCAGCCTTATTCCGTTGGCCTAGACTAGTCGCGCCACCCCTATATTTGGCCATTTCGCCAGCGCAAAAAGGGCGCCCAACCGTGGACCCCGTTGAGCCTTCCTCCTCTCGCTCTTCTTTCCCAGCACTAGATCTAGTGTTTTGTAGGCCTGTCCGGCTTTCCGGCCCGTCATCTCCGACTCCGACCGTCATCGTCGACCGTCGTCTTCTCCCCGGCCGCAGCCGTCGTTGTCGTCAGACGTGGCTCTGTCGCCCACCAAGTCCCTCCACTGCCAGGGTTTGCAAGCCGTCGACTCTTCGACCCTCTCCGGCCGGCTGTCATCATCTCTCCGGCCGCCGACGTCGTTTTCCACAGGTAATCTAAGAAGCCCTCTCCCTCTCTCCCTTTCGGGTTCTCCTTCCCCACCCCTCTCTTGCTCAGTTGATCCCTCTCTCACACGATCACACACTCTATGGGCCGACGGGCTCTTTCCCTGTCTGATCTACCTCTCTCTTCTTTGTCTCCATATGAGATCGTCTCTCCAGCCGCCGTTGTCATCGTCGCGCGGCCCCGTCGTCTTACACAGCCATAGGTAACATAAACGAGCTCTCCCCCTCTCCCTCTTCCTCCCTGTCCATCTCTTGCTCCCTCTCTCACACACTGTCACACACTCGGGCCGATGGCCTCCCTCTCCCCCTCTGGAGTTGCCCTTCCTTCTGGTCCCTCTCTTGCTCCTTCTCTCACATACTGTCACACACAGGCCGACGGCCTCTGTCTCCCCCTCCCCCTCTTCCTTCCTGTCCCCCTCTTGCTCCCTCTCTCACACACGGTCAGTTGTCACACATTGACGATGGGCCAACGGCCTCCCCCTTCCTCTCTCAGTGTTGCAGTTGTTCATGTCTGCCTCCCACTACCGTTGCAGCCGTTTATCTCCACGTCCCCACATCTCGTCTTCCCCGAACTCCCAGAGGCAACACCTTCAACATCACTGTCTTCTTGGGACTCAGGCAACATACTTGTGTTCTAAGATGCTTTGTTAGTAGATGAATTAGTGTAGCATAAAATATGTTTTTTTTTAAGTGCTTGTTAATAGTTGAGTTCTTATTCTATTTTTTATGCCATCATGTTTGATGTTCATATCATATGAATTATTATTTATGACCTTTTTAAGGTATGTCTTCTCATTCTCACATAATAACGAGAGCAAAATTCTCCGGTGCTATCATTTCGCTTACAAGTTACTATTTTGCCTACTTGTTGCTTTTAGACGCACAAGGGGACACTTTATTATGTGCTTTTAGATGCACAAGGAGGCCCTTTAATCTTGCATTATATTTTCAATGAAATTTTTTTCCATGCACCATGATCCTTGCATAATTCCCTTTTTTATTGTTTCCATAATGTTGTCATGCAGAAACTGTAGAAAATTGCTTTCAACTGCAAATTAATAAATTTAGTTGCCTATGAACTATTTGATAAGTTGTGCTTGAAGCCCCTAAATGAGTAAATGCCCATGACAATTTTCATCGTCTTCTCTCATAAATCTGGATTTGACAATGTTCTGGCAGTCAAAATCTCTGAAAGAAGTAGCTATATGGAAGACTGGAACCCGGAAATGCCTGACTGTCTTTTGGTCCCTCCATTCTATAATATACCAGGAGGGCTTACTGAGTTACAGTCTCTGCATGTGCAAACGAGTATGAATTCGAGCTTCAACTGTGTGTGTTAACGAGTTTAGTTCGAGCGCCAAATGAGTGTAAATGAGTCGAGTTCAAGCTCGAGCAAGAAAATATCCCATGTTTCTGCTGCAAAAAATATAGATAATCTTAAACAAGTTGAGTATAAGTTTGAGCTCGTTTAAATGCTTGGATCAAGCTCCGTTCGAGCTCGAGCTCGTTTGTGTAAACGAGTGGTTCATCGAGCCGAGCTCATGTAGCCTAAAAATGAATTGGGCCGAGTTCGAATGGAAATGAAAATACTCGACCGAGTATCAAGCGGAGTTCGAGCTCTATTTTAAGTGACCGAGTCGAGTTTGAGCAAACTACTACTCGGCTTGACTCAGATCGTTTACACCCATAGATCTTGTGCCTGTCCATGTGAGACCTTCTGATCAAGCTGCATTACTGACTTCTCTAAATTTACTACCTGGCCTGTCCACTCACAATACTTTTCCACAATAGATTTAATGCATCTCGTCTCCGGCTCCTCTGCCTTAGCCACTAGCATTAGGTCATCAACATATGGTAAATGATGAATTGATACACTCTGACTTTTCTGCTTAAAACCCTACACTCTACCTTCATTATTCGCCTTATTCATCACAATAGAAAGTAACTCTGACATAAGCATAAATAAGTAGGGTAATAGAAGGTCTCTTTGTTTAATTCCTTTAGTTGGTTTGAACCATCTATTAGGGGTGCAATTTACAAGAATTGACATGGTAGTCAAAGAGATACATGCACAGATCCAGCTTCTCCATTTGCAACCAAAACCCATCATGCTTAAGACTTTATCCACCACAGTCCATTCCACTCTATCATAGGCCTTTTCCATGTCCAGCTTGAGTAGGACAAGATCTCTAGGCTTTTTTTTGTTAAACATAGAGTGTTGGAGCTCCTGGGCAACTAATATGTTATCAATAATGGTCTCCCTGGGACAAAAGCCGCATGTTCCAGTGATGTCAAATCTCCTGTGACTCTGCACAGACTGTTATCCAGAACCCTTGAGACTATGTTGTAGACTTCATTACATAGGCTAATTGGCGTTACATCCTTAGGTCTTCTTGGGGTATCTAGCTTTGGAATGGGGGCAATAAAGTTGACGTTTATTGCTATAGGTAGTTCCCAGAACCCGAAGAGACTGCTGAAGGCATCCAAAGTATCATCCTTAATCTCATCCCAGAAGTGTTTATAGAAAATACCTGTAATCCCGTCCGGTCCCAGAGCTTTATCACCCGGCATTGTTTTTATCACTTTGTCCACTTCTTCTACTGTGAATGGTGCTTCCAGATCTTCAGCTTGTAGGACACGTAACTTTCTCAAGGGAGGTCCTCTATATCCATCAGCTCTCTTGAAAATGTTTCACCAACTCTGAGGCTATACCACATTGATTTTGCACCTCAACACCTTGTTCATTTATAATACTTTCCATTCGATTTTTCTGTCTTCTAAGAATTGTGGATACAGCGTTCATGGGCACTTGTTCAAAAAGTTGGAAAAGGCTCGTGGCATCTGCTTAGTTTGCTTTTACATGGTTCCATTTGGCACAGCTTCTTCATTGCAAGTGATGGGCGGTAAAAGAAGAAGGTACTCTTGCCACTGAGGCACACTCATCTTAAGTTGGTGTGTAAAAGGGTGAGATTCCCCAACTTGAACACTTACTTGGGTGCATCCACTTGGAGATAGGTATAGGTGCATATATTCATATTTATCTACAATAAGGATCATTTTGTAGGTGCATCTATTCATATTTATCTGCAAAAAGGACCTTTTGCAAGGTTTTTTAGTATTGATTTGTATGATGAACGTAACAGTGGGACAATAGGGTTCATATATTGCATAAATAACTATAGCATGTATCACATATACACCACCTGGTTATATACTTTGTCAGATCAAACAAGAGAAGCCATTGCTCGATAAAGATTTGACCTTTCCAATTCAAGAAAACTACAAAAGAATGAAAGATAGCAACTTTCTGTACCATTGACGAAGAGACTTATCCCGTCACCATCGAACCAGAAGTATCCACATTAAAAATGTAAGGGGTCGCCCCAACAGGGTAAGCGGAGACTATTCTTTACATGCCTTCTATATATATATAGGCCCATTTTTAAATCTGTCATTTATTGATCACCATAATAACTCAGTACCATATGTTGGAAGATAGGTAATTCCATGATAAATATGGTATTAGTTTTGATGATGACAAAAAAAGATATAAAAGGTATGTTGGAACCAAAGAAAATTGTTCTTGATTACTTTGATTTTGTGTTGTATATATGCACATGAAATTACTTGTTAGGATCTTGATTAAATTGTCTTGAGAATATTAAAGTATTTCTGAGAACAAACGAATTGCATATTTAGAATATCATTTACATTCTTAGTTGAGAACATTGTGTAAGTGAACAGAAGGTAAAATGACTAAGTGTTATTTCGACTGATGAACAAACTTAAGGAGTCAGTGTTTACTTCGACTTGACAAGTCCCTTCAGGAGTTGAAGTCTTACTTCGACTGAAGAAAACTTCTTTCAGCAGTCGATGTTCACTACGACTGCAGACGTAGTTTCTTCAGCAGTCGAAGTTCCTCTTCAATCGGAGAAAGACTTGCCACTAGTCGAAGTTTCAGTTTGACTGGAATACAGTATCGCTGAAGTCGAAGCTAAAAGTCGATGCCAACTCCGATTGATGACAAGTCTCTTGAGTAGTCGAAGTCTCACTTTGACTGAAGCTGACTTCGGTCAGTAGTCGAAATCCCACTTCAACTAAGACGAAGTTCCTTCAGTAGTCGAAATCGTACTTCGACCGAAGTAAACCATATCTTCCTTGTATTTTTTTTAATCATAAAACTATGTGACAAAATGCAAAGTAACCAAACACCCCATTAGCTTTTCTGATTCTGCTCTGCCCAGCTCTTAGCATTCATTAAGATCCTTACACATCTGAAGTTGAATGTGTCTCTGGTGGTCAGATTTTGGTGATCCTGATGATGAGATACAATGATATTCTAGCTTTGAAAGGTAGTTAATTTATCATGGAACTTGGAGTTTTGCAGAATCTGTGGCTTTGAAAAATTTTCACGATCATGGAGTTTTACCTAATCTATGTGGTGGATTGTGCTTGGTTCATATGAAAAGTTGAAAACATATAATCTATGTTAATAGTTTAATGATGCTACCCACTGAATCTGAATGTTGATCCTACTTGTCTGTTTTTGTCTGCTTCCCTTGATAAATGGGCCCATCAAATCGAGACATAAACTTATCTTCATGGTGAAATTATTTAGAAAAGAAAAAACAATAGTTGCTATTTTCATGCATATTTTCTCTTGGACCATAAAAATGTTTTTACCATGCATGCCTCATCACCTCGATCAGTCATATCCATTGGTGTCATTGGTGAAAATGTAGAATATACTAAATTTGTGATCTGAATTTGCAGTGATTACATCCATGGGCACGGTCTTGGAAGTTGCTCCAGTTTTGGTGGAGACTGAAAATGTATGTTCTGTATAGTGCCTTTGAAGCTTCAGATTCTTGATCTTTTTATCGTTACATGAACTATGAGTTCTTCACTATCATCATAATGATGACCAACAACCAATTTTTGTGTTTCACCATATTAGCTAAAAAGCAACTTGCCATAGTCACCAAGTAGTATTTTCTGTTTGCTCCACGCGAGCTTTCACTGTTTAAAATTGAAGATCACAGGTTGACCACATGTCTTGTATTTTTGAATTTATGGGGTTAAGTTCATCTTTCTATGTCTGCATAGGGGTAATGTTCAGATTTTGTATAGATTTTTTGGTATTTTCAGTGAATTTTTGTGTAAAAGAGTAACATTCGAATCCCCATTTTTTACCGTTTAAATGGCTTTTGTTTCTATCCACTTTCAGATAGTTAAGAGAAAATGACAGCTAAAATAAATTACAACCGATTTTTTGACAATTTAACAACATGTGAATTTAAGACCTTGCTGAAGTGAAAATAAGCATTCTACTCGGAGAAATTGAAGCATGAATTCTTCTAAGCCAAAAAAGATGGGAGTCATGGAGAAGAAGCACGAGCAGGTGGTGATGAGAGTGAGTAACCAGGCAAGCAGAGAGGTAGATGGAGTAGGAGATGATGCTGACAGGGCTGGAAATAAGCATTCTACTCAGGTAGAAATTGAAGCATGAATTCTTCTAAGCCAAAAAGACGAAGTCATGGAGAAGAAGCACGAGCAGGTGGTGATGAGAGTGAGTAACCAGGCAAGCAGAGAGGTAGATGGAGTAGGAGATGATACTGACAGGGCTGGAAGTATGAAAAGGAAAGGGTCCCTGATACATAGGAACTTGCGAGTACGTTCAGATTTATTGGTAAGAGAAGCTAGAAGACCCTTGAGACACTCCATGTCCCTGTGGTGGTATAGAAGTGTCTGTCTAAGGTGCAGGCCTTTGGAGTGCAGGATTGCTGTTGGTTCCATGATTATGTTGGAGTAGAGCATTGAACTTGAAGAAGGGTCGGGGGTGGGGGGGTGGGGAAGAACTGCAGTTCTTGCAACATATAGTTCAGGAGATTGGCTGTCAGGAGAATAATCAAAGGATGAAATCAGTGACTTTAGGCTTCTAGCAGCATGGTGAAGAGAGCCATATTTGAGTTTCTTTAGGATGGGGAGGTGAACATTTGACATGTTCTGAATGGTGATGTTGTGATCTTTGCTCTCTCGGCTTCTCAAGGGGGGTTGAAGAAAACACTGTACTCTGTGTGGCTGGAGGTAAATAATTGGTGGATGAAAGAATTATCAGGCGTTCTTTTCTTTTTTGTTAGGTTGGAATTGGAGAGTCACAGGCTACCACGTTTGTGGAAGGGAGTTCTGCCCATGGTTTGGCGTGCCGGATCGGATCGGGCCGATTCGGGCGAATCGGTGCGGATCAGGGGAAATCCGATTCGCGATTCGCTTGATTCGGTCCGATTCGCCTAGTTCTGTTCAGGCAGAGTTGTCAGGATCTCCTTATTTACCTGAATATCATTTAAGTAAATGTTATAATTTGTTGTTTCATTTACTTAAGATATTACATGTAAATAAGAAGTACCCCCCATTTGAATCCAATAAAAATATCAAAAAAATCATATCTCTTACCAATAAAAAGTCAACTCTCCCATCGAAGAACAAAATCGCGATTTTGATGATTTTAGCGAAATGCTAACTTTTTAATCTCTCATAATTTGGTCTATCTAAAAATTTGATAATTCAAATAAACCATATGGAACACTAAAAATCTAAAGTCCGTAAAAAAAGTCAAACGTGCATGTGACTTCTCCAAGGGAGCCGCTCTCCTACTGACAACACTTAGTCTGCTCGAGGCATCTCAAGATTTGGTCAAATTTAAGTTATCATCATTCAAACTCATAAGAATTGTCACTTTCTAGTTTCTTTTCAATTAGAAAGTGAAAATTCTCATGAGTTTAGGTGATGATAACTTAAGTTTGACCAAATCTTGAGATGCCTCGAGCAGACTAAGTGCTGTCAGTAGGAGAGCGGCTCCCTTGGAGAAGTCACATGCACGTTTGACTTTTTTTACCGGACTTTAGATTTTTAGTGTTCCATATGGTTTATTTGAATTATCAAATTTTTAGATAGACCAAATTATGAGAGATTAAAAAGTTAGCATTTCGCTAAAATCACCAAAATCGCGATTTTGTTCTTCGATGGGAGAGTTGACTTTTTATTGGTAAGAGATATGATTTTTTTGATATTTTTATTGGATTCAAATGGGGGGTACTTCCTTATTTACATGTAATATCTTAAGTAAATGAAATAACAAATTATAACATTTACTTAAATGATATTCAGGTAAATAAGGAGATCCTGATAACCCTGCCTGAACAAGATCTTGAGTCCAATGAACCCTGCCTGAACAGGACCAAGTTCTGGCCGAATCCAAGCGGATCGAACCGAATCGGATCAGGATAATCCCGATCCGGTCCGAATCAGCGATGCGCCAAACCTTGGTACTACTTCTGCCTACTGAGTAGTGAAAAGGGGCTATTACAATTGAAGGAATGGGATGCTCAAGTGACCACATGCCTTCATTCTGAGTCTGTCAAGGTCTGGTGCAGAGATACCAAAGTGAAGGCGTGTCTCAACATTGATCTCCTCAACAATGCCCACCATTGGTTGTCATCAGTTCAGATGGAGGAAGAGTGGCCTAACAAGATTATTAAAGAAATGGGCTTCTTATGGGTATTTCATTCTCAATAAAGAAGAGGTAGTCAGAAGGCCCCTTAAAAAATTAGGGGGACTAAATGTTTCTTCACTGGTACAATATCACCTCCAGTTATTAGTTACGTATTTCTATCAGAACCTTCTGACTAGTAATTTAAAAGGGTGCATGAGTGATAATATGATTGCTTCACATTTAGATCTGTTTATTTGCATACTAAATTATACATTAATATGCCTAGATATAATTCTAATCTCATGTGGTAACTGTGTTGTTTTGTGCAGGGCAACAATGGAAGTGAGAAGAAAGTCATAGTTGTGTTTGTCTTGGGTAAGGGCTCATTTCCTTTGCTTCTTTTGAAACTGCAGAAGTGAACTCTGATTCTTAACTCCGGTGTTTTGGATTTTTTTGATTGAAGAAAAGTTTATTGAAAGAACTACGTAAGTTTCTCCTATAGGGAGAATGTCTTCTCCTTTGAGGATAACTAAAAACGTCATAGGTTTCAATTAAGAAAATCTTTCTCCTTTCTGCCTTTTCTATACCTTCTTAATACAACAATATTTACTTTGTCTATGAGTAAGGTGTGTGGAAATGATCAGAGCACACAGTGGCAGATGTATGGATATTGGTTGTATCAAAATGGATCCTCATTGTGCCATTACCATTCTTGCATGAAGCTAGTGTCCTTGTTGATTACTAGAGGCTTCTGGAGTATCTTGTTAAGGCATTTGTGCTGTTAGTATCATTTTTTAGCATGTGGGTTAGGTTGCAGTAGAAATTTTTGTACTATTGTACCGTGGGTTTGATTTGGGAATATAAGATCATTCACCTTTTCCCCATTTCTTTTGAGATGCATGTTTGGGGTTCTTTCAGATATATTGACATAATATTTTCTTTTCCATCCTTTTCCTTTGTTTTTAGTTATTGAGTTATGATAGTATCCATTAAAATAAAATGTGTAATCAATACTAATTTATGCAGTAAATATATTTTCTTAATAAATGTTGCTTGACATGACTTTGTCAAGCCCCAACTCAACAAGTAGTTGTTGTCTTCTATGTTTTGTGGTTAATAGTTATGTTATTGAATATAGGTGGTCCGGCAGCGGAAAGGCACCCAAGTGCTAACATTGTTAAAAATTTGGATTTACACATCTTAGTGCTGGTGATCTTTTGCGTGCAGAAATCAGCTCTGGTTCTGAGAATGGGTAAACCTTAACCTTTGTTATTTGTAATATCTTTTTATCTTCTATCAGGACAATTTGTGGTTCCTATCTCTTTCCTCATCTCTGTTTCATTTATTTGTATGATTTTTTTTTTCTGGTGTTTCTCATAAAAAATGTTGCCTTACTGAAAGTGTTTAGCTATCTGGGGAAGGATTAAAAGAAGGATAGCATGCCAAAAATTCTTGAACTTTGCCCCTTTGTTTGTATTATAGGCACTCAGTGTTATTGTTCCCAGCTTCTTTCTTCCTTTCAATTTTGATTTACTCTTTTGATATTGGAAAGAGATGGAAGGAAAAGAAGCAATAAATAAGATCCCAAAAATTGATTTGCCTCCATTGTTTTTTCTTTAGTACAATGATCCAGAACATGATCAAGGAGGGCAAGATTGTTCCTTCCGAGGTGACAGTTAAGCTTCTCCAACGAGCAATGAAGGAAAGTGAAATAACAATTTCTTATTGATGGATTTCCTCGGAATGAAGAGAACCGTGCTGCATTTGAGGAGTTGTAGATCACTTCTTCTTTGTAGAACACACCAACACTTCTAAGCGATTTCTTTTTGATCTGAATATTTATCATTAAAATGACTTGTTGGAATGATATCCAATCAAAATCCCTGGAATCAAACTTGTCTCCTTTGTAGACGAAAATTGTTCCCGAATTTGTACTTTTTTTCGACTGTCCTGAGGAAGAGATGGAGAGGCGGCTTTTGAGTAGAAACCAGGTCAGATATTTGTTTTCTTTCTTCTCTCTCTGCATTGATTTTTACTTAATAGAATTTTCCTGGCTTAATTGCTGCTTCTTCTCTCTCTCCTTCTCCTTTTTTAACAATAAAGGGAAGAGTTGATGACAATGTTGAGACCATAAGGAAGCGTTTTAAAGTTTTTATAGAATCCAGTATCCCTGTGATTGAACATTATGGCTCAAAGGGCAAGGTCCATAAGGTATGCTACTGGTTTTCCATCATCATTGCGTTGCCTGCAACAACGTCTAATTGGTCATGTTTCAACTTAGGTTAATGCAGCAAGGCCAGTTGAAGAGGTTTTTGAGACTGTGAAGGAAATTTTCTCCCCCTATGGTGCAAATGTAAGCTGCCGGCAACCGTTTCAAGTGCCCTGCCGCTGTTTATGAATATTTAGTTTAGCACCATTATCTAGAAAAGGAATCTAAACACAGTAGCTTGGATTTTGTTAAACCTAGCCGTTATTGGCTATACTGCTGAAGCTGATGGGGTTTGTTAATCCTAGTTGTTATTGGCTATACTACTGAAGCTGATGGGGTTTTGTTTATATATTAACTGTTTCATGGAATTTCATGGACATACTTTAACATGTACAAACACTTGTAGCTGTCATAATCAACTTTAATGACCAACATGTTTTGCTTGTATGTTGTTGACTTGCTCATGGACCAATCCCATGCACTACATTAGTTGTAAACAGTAGATATTGACACGGTCAGCACCATTTTGCTTAATGACTTGCATGTGTGTGGAAATGGATTTTTTTAAAGATTAAAAAAAATCTTTTTTATTATCATGTTTCTTTTGTTCTCATGTATGCATATTGCTAATCCAAGTCCCGTCGAATACTACTTGAGCAGGGTGACGAGAGATAAATCGGCAATATGCATAGTGCAGGCGTGCCAGCCACCGAAGTGGCAACAAGTGTTCAGCCTCCTTAGAGTCAAAGGACTTTAGGACTATTGTGCGCACTGTTTGACTTCGTCAAACGAAAGTGAAGATCGGGCCGGGACCAAAATCCTGCCGTTGCCTAAGCGCAACGACGTTAATTACATCTCTTTAAAAGAGAAAACCCTTGATTAATCGCTAGAATAGAAGGTCTTGTGGCCTAAAATGGGACATCCGATAAAAGGCACAGAATGAAACCACAAATTCGCAGTTAAGTGTGTGTGTGCTATTCATCTTTTAAGGTCAATTTGCATGTTTATCCATTTGTTTTTTTTGTTTATTGCACATTTTTTATTTTAATCATGCAATAGCTGACATGTTTGATTATCATTGCTCTTTTCATGGTTTGAAGTCATTTAGTCATTACATGCTCAAACATCATCATGCACAATCCATTTGATTTGGTAGACAAAACGATTCGACAGCCAAAACCTTCTGCGGGGGCGATTCGGCAGGGTTTAAGTTTAGCCGTTTAGGTCATTATGTAAGGCAGATTGATTCTGCAGGGGTGAATCGGCAGGGCCATTTTGCAGGGCAGATTGATTCTGCAAGGGTGAATCGGCAGGGGCCATTTTGTAGGGCAGATTGATTCTGCAAGGGTGAATCGGCAGGGGCCATTTTGCAGGGCAGATTGATTCTGCAAGGGTGAATCGGTAGGGCGGTAGGGCCAATTCAGCAGAGGCCTTGCAGGATCACTTGGCCTTTGTATATTCCATTCTGCAGGGTCCTTGCCAAATCAGTGCTGCCGAATTAGCAGCATTGCTTTCAGCCCGAGGTGATTCTGCGGCCCTATTTGTGCACGGAACGCGCGGTAAACGGAGGATCCGAATGCCGGGACGGAGGGGGATGACACCCAAATCATGAAAGGTTCTGTTCAGTTCCGGATGGGGCATGGGAATTAAGTTATCCGGCCCTTTTGTCTAGAATGTCAATTTACTATGATTCTGCAGCCCTATTTGTGCACAGTTCTTGAAATCCGTGAGGAAACAGAACTGCTAGTCGGGATGGCAGAACCCACAACATGTATAGACACCATTCGTAAGCTTGGGTCGGGCATGGATATGGATTATCCAACCCTTCATGTTTAAAGTTACCTGAAACAATGATTCGGCAGCCCTTTGGGACGCGTTCTCAAAATCCAGGAATGATTTGAGCGTCCAATCGGGATGACAAACTATTTAACATGTAAGGAACTCATTTATAGACTTGAACCGGGCTTGGATATTGTTTATCCAACCCTTCATGTTCAAAGCCATAAGAACAGTGATTCGGCAGCCCTTTGGAGACGCGGTTCTCAAAATCCAGGAATGATTTGAGCGTCCAATCGGGATGACAGACTATTTAACATGTAAGGAACCCATTTATAGACTTGAACGGGCCTGGATATTGTTTATCCAACCCTTCATGTTCAAAGCCACAAGAAACAGTGATTCGACAACCCTTTCGAGATCCGATTCTCACAACACGTGAAGGATCCGAGCGTCCGGTCGGAAACATAGGCCATTTAACATGCATAGACACCTTCCATGAACTCAAATAGGGCCCAGGTATTGATTACCTGACCCTTGATGTTCAAAGTCTCATGGAGCAGTGATTCGGCACAGTTTGGGACAGTGAAACCGGGGCAGCGATGGGGGGATTTTGGGCAATGCTTTGACTGTTCTGAGGAGAGGGAGAGAGAGTCATGCACAGCAGCAAGCTCCCATGCACCTTCACTCAGTTCCATTGGCTTGGAACATGAGGATGACGATGGGTAGACCTCTCATGGGGCGCCTTTTTGATGGGCCAGAAGGTACCCAACGACCCCATATTATAGCTCCTTGGGAGGGGGATGAGGCATTGAATCGCCTTCCTTACTGTCCAAATGGGGGATAGACCGAAGTCTCATGCAAGAGAGAAAAAAGAAGAACACATAAAAGGAAGGCAAGTCTCATTCAATACACATGGAGAACATTTCGGTCTCATGCAAAAAAAACACAACTAACAGGGGCAAGGTTCAAAATCTCGGGGATCGGGATCGGATCGGTCGGCCCAAAACCGATCCGACCCGGCGATCCCGAGCCCGGCTCGCCGATCCGGGCCGAGCCCGACCGGGTCTGGCCAAGCAAAAGGGGGTTGATCGCCCCCCTTAAAAAAATTGAAAAAAAATTAGAAAAAATATGAAAAAAGGAAATATATGAACATTGTATTATGAACTGAAATACATGAAAAAAATATATTTATTGGAATCGTACATTATTGTGTGGACATAAGGTTTACATAATCTGTCCAAGACATATAATGTTGGTAATATGCCTCATATTGAGTCAAATATTGACTATAGGCATCCGTGTTCGCATATATGATAGTGATAGGTGTTTAGCCCGGTATTTCAGGCACTTGATATGACCATATGACTCATATGAGTCATGTGAATGTGAATCGGACTCAATGGATTGTGCATATGCTCCACCTCCGGTGTAATATGATGCATCCGGGTATTGAGGATATCCCAAGTAGCCTCCCTGCCCTTGGTAATATCCTTCAGTGGAAGCATAAGATGATGTATCTGACGCTTGCTCCATGGTCTCAAACTCCATCCGTAGCTTTTCTTGACGCTCCCACTCCTCTTGCATCTTCTTCTTCTTCATTAACCAATTCCGTCTATGCGGAATGAAGTTGGGATTGTATCCCGAATCTTCGGATGCTCCTTGGCCTTGCCCTTGCCCTTGCCCTTGCAATTGAGATGCCACTTTCTTCCCCTTTCGTGCATATTTTTGACTTGAGGTTTGTGCTTCCTCCCTTCCCTACTCCCATGATGTTGATCTTGAGTAGCATGGGTGAAGTCTTCCTCTCCGGTGAATACAATAGGGTCGGGTGGCGGTGCCGGTGGCGGTACACTACTGACAACTAGGACATCTCCTCCATGATCGGATCCCTCACTAGGAGTACTTGTCTTCGATGTCGAGTCATTAGAAGTTTGGTATTGAACATTATCGCTTGGCTCCGGTGTTTCATCATCTATATCTTCCTCGATCGTGTCCAGTCTGCAATGCTAATGCCATGTTTCGTGCTCCTTCCTCTTGCACCCACTGTCTTCTTTTGGCGTTGGGGCTGGGGGAGTTTCGAACTCCGGAAGCAAAGGCACATCATCAAGCTCACCACTTGGCATACGTTGTTTTGTTGTTCATTTGGATAAGCTCCTTTGCTCGATCCATAGCCTCGTACAAGTAACCCATCTCGGATCTCCTCTCCCCATCTACGCCCTTAACACTCGAACAAGCGGTTCTACTACATTCAACACATTTTGGACCCCCTTCCAAAATGGCTTTGATTGGATAATGTCGGTCACCTTCTTTCCATTCTCCCTCACCCGTGTAGGAGCATGTCGGGACATATAGTTTTCCCACTCTTCCGATGCTACCATCCTAATAAGGTTGCTACGTTGCCCATTTATGCTATCCAATGCAATATATTGGGATGCAAACCTTGTAGGTGCTGGCCGAAGCAACTCCCGTCCATGTGTATGCGTCCTCATGATGTCCAATATGTTGTTGTGGTTGTAGATGAAAGTGGTTACGAACCTTGCATTGTTGACCACATTTTCCACCATTGGATCTTCACAAATGTCTTCTAGCATTAAGTCAATGCAGTGCGCGGAGCAAGGAACCCAATACAAGTGTTCCCTTTTCTCCATTAGTTTTTGGCCCGCCAACTTGAAAGCCGCTGCATTGTCGGTTACCACTTGGACAATTCTTTTCTCTCCAATCTCCTGCACCATCTCATCCATCAACTGAAATAGGTAGTCCGCATTCTTCACCTTGCCAGAAGCGTCTACCGACTTCCAAAAAACAGTCCCTGCTTTGCAGTAGATTAAGAAGTTTATCATACTTCTTCGTGTAATGCCTGCACAATTCCATATGAAAATTAAAACCTATGTCTTATTAATGAATAAGTGAATAACAGTTAACTAGCCAAACACTTGTACATACCTGTCCATCCATCGCACATTAACGTGCAACCATATTCATCCCATATTCGTTCAATGTGGAAACATATGCCTTCATATCTTCAACCTCCATATCCAGTATTTGTTGTAGATTTCATATGAAGTAGGGCCTTCCACCCCTTTGCCCACTTCACCGATAGTCCTATCATGGACTCATAATATGGTCCTTTTGCTGCATTAGCCGGTATGCTGTTGAAGAAGAACCATCTTGACGTCGCTCTCCCTATCTTCTCCTTGCATATTTTCAAATTCTTGAATGCTGCAGAAATGGATGGTTGCTTCTCCCTTCGCCTGGTGAGAAATGGTCTATTGGTCCCACTCTAGGATCTCCGTCTCTAGGGATATCCACTGGAACCTCAGGTATATTTGAACTCATTCCAGCACTTGAACTCCTTGTCCGCTACCCCCATGGCCACTACCTTGACCTACGTGACGACCGTACGTCGGAGATAGTCCTCTTCCGCATTAGACCTTCGACTTGCTTCCGATGCCCGACGAAATTGTTCTATAATATGAGATAGAAATAGAATGAGGGTCGGAGGGTGCTTAAAGCCTTAAACTAAAATAAATGTTTCAAAAGTAAGTTAACTAATTACTAACCTTCTTCATCTTGATCAAGATCAAAGAATTGTCTCCCTCTTGGTAAATCTACGGACCTTCGAGGAGGGGCAGATAAATCTTCCCGGATTTGTTGCCGTCTTCTACTAGTGTTTGCTTTGGATGTCTCTTTCTCCTTCATATATTGGCAAAATTGCATTCGAACTTCAGCAGAAACTCTCGAGCATGGTGCCACCTCACCTTTAATTCCCGCTAGATGTTGTTTCAAACGAAATATGCCGCCCGATAAGACCCGGTCACAATATTTACATTGGACCTTCCTTCGAGCCATGTCCACAACGATACCATGAGCCCAAGCGGGATCGGTGCTAGGAGGGTTGCTTGAAGAATGGGGAGCCGGAGCAGCACCACATTCGGCGGCCATCACTTACAACACAAAAAAGAAGTTAAATAATAATAAAACAGAAAATAATAATTTTTTTTTTGCGGATGAGAGAGAGGGAGATGAATCGCAGCCAAGAGTTTCGGGCCAAGAGTGTGTGTGAGAGAGCCCGAATAGTCGAACAAGAATCCCAAGAGTGTGAAAGATGAGATCGCCTCCCAAATAGTGCAAAATAGCGCCCGAGAGAGAGAGAGAATGCCCAAAATATTGAGAGGAGGGGGGAGAACTCAAAACTTGAGTTTAGAACATATTGGGGGCCTTTGGGGGTTTATATAGACCCCCAAGGCCTCCAAAGGCTCCAAAGAGCCGTTTCTGGCCGTTGGGGAACAGTCCCCAACGGCTAGAAAACGGCTAGTTCTGAACTAGCCGTTGGGCCGCGGATCGCCCTGGTCCGGGCCGATCCGCGCGGACCGGCCCGGGCTCGGCGATCCCGCCGAGCCCAGCCGAGCCCGACCGATCCGAGCGCAGGGGACCGGACAGGTTACCCCGGCTCGGATCGGAGGGGCCAAAACCGAGCCAACTCGGGCGATCCGATCCCGAGTTGGCCGAGTTTTGATTCCCTGAACAGGGGTAAGGGGAGCATTTAAACCATTTTTCATTCACCCATGGTCACCATGACCGATGCCATGCAAAAGGGGAAAGGAAGAAAATTGGCCTTTTACTGTTGGGGGAAGAGATTACATAGAAAAGGGAAGAAAGACAAAAGAAAAAAAACATGGGGACTGCTGTAGCAGCACCCCCTCACCCCTCTTGTCTCTTCTGCTCACCCCTCTTCTCTTTCTCTTCTTTTGCTTCTCTTTTTCCCGGGAACACAGGTGGAGGCCAGCCCAGGAGGGGCTCCCTTGTTGCCCAAGCTTCTCTTCTTCTCTTGCTCAGCCTTCTTGCCCAGCCCACAGCAGCCAACGGCCCTCTTTTTCCCTTGCTCTTTTCCTTCACGTAGGCAGCCACCAGCAGCCCTCACCCTTCTGCTAGCAACCAGCATCAAGAAGCAGAGAGACTGCCTCTCTCTCCTCTCTTCCGAGCCTCTTACGCAGCCCACAGCCAAGAGAAGGTTCCCTCCTCTGCCAATCCCAGCCCCTTGCCTTTTTCTTTTCTCCCGTAACCAGCCAAAAGGAATGGATAAGAAAGGAGGAGCCCAGCCGCCCTTCTTTCTTCTCTTCCCCCAAGCTTCTCACGCAGCCCAGCCAAAAATGGGAGAAAAGGAGAAGCCCCCCTTTCCCGTTGCTGCAACAGCAGATTTTTTGTGTAGTGGGGAGGTGTGGAGGTTGCTTAAAGTGACCTCCTAGCATGGGGTATATGGGCCTTTGGTAATGGGTCTTGGGTGGCCTTTAGTGGGCTTTTGAGGGGTCTTTTTTTTTGTTAAAAGGGAACTGGATCGTGAAGGCTATCCCACTACTTTTTTTTGGGTGCCCACAATGTGTTGGACCAGACTACAGACTATACGAGTCTTTGACATTCTCCGTCGCGGTTAGCCCTTCAGTGCTTGGTTTCTTGTTCATCATGGATGCAAAACGCATGATCCTTTCTGTATAGAGGGTTCAAACAATTGAGCCATTTCAGGTCATCTTCTCTATTAGATCCTTCCATGCACTGCCTTCCAAAAAGTAGATTAAGTATCACATCCTTTTACTCAATGAAGGTAAGACAGGCTGGTCCCTTTTGTCAAAAAAGAAAAGAGTGAGGAATTTACCCCCTCTTATCACTCTCTCCCTCCGTTATTCTCCAGTCTTAGCTGGATTCGTTGTTCACATCTACATCTTCTTGCATCCATATGTTAATTCTGCAGAGCAGCGCATACTTTTTCGGGTGATCTCAACTCTTACGGATGTTACTATTAATTCCTTGATATTTCTGCCAAGCACGAGGCCCTCATGTATTGGGTGCAGTGAACCAAAACCTTGTTTTTTGACACGCAGTGAACCAAAACCTTGTTTTTTGACACGCAAGTGAACCAAAACCTGAAAAGTCCAATGTGACTTTTTAGATAAGACAGAAAATTTGGAAGAAATCTTTGGCAGTCACTCTCGTTGTGTGCACGTTTTTCCGAAAATAATCGTTTACACTTTTTCTAACACACCTCCTGAGAGATGTATACATACCCAACGGTTAGCACCCTGTACTAAACACTAAGCATATATTAATTGTGTGCAATCCTCATGTTCACTACTCACTTGGGTATGTTTTCTTTCAGGTCGTTCAGAGTTGAGTTAAGGATGTCGAATGAGAGTATGAGACTATGGATCATGGTAATAATTTTTTTTTGGGTTTCATGCTTATTCTTCTCTATCCAACACTTGTTTTACATCCTTGTTCTGGAGTTTTCCCGCTTGTGATAGGACCCTTTCCCATTTGATTCATGTAAACATTTCTCATACATTGCTGCTTATGCCTCGTTGGTTTTATGGGACTGAAAGATAGAACGGAACTCCAAAGACCCACTCTTCAAACGATGTACTGCCTAGCAGCCTGATTTTTTTTTCCCCCTTCCTTTCCCCCATCATTGAACCATTTCATACTTGCCATGGACCTGAAGTCATGTCTTTTCGACTAGCTTCCGGTCATCTAAGCAATCGCAGATACAATTTATGGCTCTCTTTTGATTAGATGACATCTATGACGGCAAAAAATGTCGGCTTATCCCCTCTCTAAAAGTACAATTCTTCAGAGGATTGGATGGTGATAGATGTAGTTTCCCGACATTGTTCGTGTTTTGACATTGTATGTAAATATTCAGCTGTTTCTCGAGTACTAATACAAATTTCTGCCTTTTGCTTCAGAGTGGGATATGTCAAGTATAGAAGATATGCTATCAATATAGATGAAGTTGCAGCGCGGCTGAGTTGATCAGCTGGCTATTTATTATCAGTTGTCCATTGTTGAGAGATGCTCCAATAATGTTGTACCAATAGACGGATATCCATTTGAAGTTATAATGAAATGTGGACCTATTTATTTTATATATATATAGTATGCTTTTCTACCGAAACTGTTATGCTAGTTCGCAATCCCAACTTTTTTTTGGGTCTGTAAATACATTTTTTTTCCCGGTCTGCAAATACATAGGTGTTGATACTCCGTGCATAGACCAGCAGGGTCGATCTTATAAGATCATTCGGAAATAGTAGCATTAGCAGTTAATCAAATAGATATTGAAATCGACACATGGAGTAGAGTAGATACGGCAACCATCTAATATCTGTTAAATGTCGATTAACATATCTATAGGGCGTGCATTAATAATGCCTAGTTCAAAGGAATTGGCTAGTTTTGGATAAAATATTCTAACTTAACCTTAGAGTTGAAACAATGTGCCCACAGAAGGCACGTACCATAATCTGATTCAAGACGTGTGCCAAATGAGAAACTCTATAAAATGCTAAAATAAAATAATTACAAAATCTTCGAAGCATGTTCCATTAATCTTCGAAGCATGTTCCTTTTCTTTTGTTTGTTCTACTGTTCTTAATTTCGCCAGTGCCGAGCGGTCGTCTTCATCAACCCCAACATCCTCTGGCCGTTTCTGCACTCATCCCCCCCCCCCCCCCCCCCCCCCCCCCCAAGAATATTAGCCTCTCTGCCCCAAGTTCACCACCGCTGCCTTCAGACCTGTTCGTCTCCACCGCCTGAAGCCATCTGATCCGCTGTCGCCTGCGTCCCCAGATTTGCATCTGCCTCTTGCATGCAGTTCACGGATCCACCTTCAACTGCGCCCCAGTTTGATTCCGCCCTTCTCAGCCCCTCGCCACTTGCGCTCCTGGATCCGCCTCCGCTGCCTCCGCTTAGTGACGGATCTAGAATTTTCATTCAGTGGGTACATCCAGTGGGTCGCTAATGGTAAAATTTTTCATTACTAATGAAAATTTTTCAATCCAGTGGAGTCACTGGACCTCACTGGCCTCAAAGTGGCTCCGCCACTGCCTGCGCCCTGATCCCTCCTCTGTGTCCTCAGGCTGAGGACCTCATCCCACCACCTCTTGCACCTCCCGTTCTAACTATGCTGCCCTTTGCCCCCGATCTGTCGTCGCTTGTTCCGTTGCCGCTTGTGCCCACTGCTGATCCGTCCCTGCCTACACCCCACCGCCTATGCCGCCCAAAGACAACCCAGATCGGCCGTTGGCCCACTGCCTATGCTCATCGCTGTCTCCACCATCTGTAGCCACCCCAATCTGCATTGTTTTGATTCGCCTTAGTTTGGGCTAGGGCTGTTCACGGTTCGGTCCGGTTTGGACCTCTTTTTTGAGGAAACTGATGAGTTTCGAATCCAGGACCGCCCAACAGGAAGAGACGCGCTAGTCCACTGGGCTAGGTGCTATTTCTTGTTATTATTTATTATTTAAATATATTTAATATATATTTCGGTTCATTCGATTTTCCTGTGCAAAATCGAACTGAATCATGGGACTTCTCAACCCGAACCGAACCGAACTAGCCGATTCGGTTCGATTTTCCGGGTTGGACTATATTATGAACAGCCCTAATTTGGGCTATTATTGGCGTACTAGTTTCTAGATTTATTACACGTGTATATTTTTTGTATTTACAATCCATACAATATTATCGACGTTGGACTGTAGATGTTTTCCGTACTTCCGATGTCAGTCTTTTTTTGAATTCTTATTTTACCCTTCCATCTTTTGAGTTTTGACGTTGGATATTACAATTCCACTAATACCAACTGGTAAGTGAATTCCGATCACTTCAGTTCCAACTAGTATTTGCTGGCAAGTGTGGTCGGGTGCTTCGTGCTCGATTTTACTTACTTGATAAATTCATTTTTATGAATCACGTGTACGTGTTGTTATTCGTGAAAAGTGATCAGTGACAGCTGATCTCTTGTGTTATCTAATTTCACCCTGATTATTCGTGATATATTAACAATCTCCAAGTTATGTGCTTGCTATTCTCGATAAATGTTCAATAGCCATCTTCTAGTTAGTTCAGTCTGGTTTACATTAGAATTTTAATAATAAACAATAGAGGAGAACAAAACAATTGAACTAGACCGACCGTGCTTGAGATCGCAAGGTACAAACTAGACGTACCAGATCAATATATATTGTCTAGCATGCCCAACCATGTTAAAAATTATCATTATCTTCCTTGGTATTTTTTTAATCATAAAAATGTGTGACAAAATACAAAGTATATATCCAAACACCCCATAGCTTTTTCTTATCCTGCTCAGCCCAGTTCTTAGCATTCATTGAGATCCTTACACATCTGAAGTTGAATGTGTCTCTGGTGGTCAGGTCTGGGTGATCCTGGTGATGAGGTACAATGATATTCTAGCTTTGAAAGGTAGTTAATTCATCATGGAACATGGAGTTTTGCAGAATCTATGGCTTTGAAAATTATCATGAACATGGAATTTTACCTAATCTATGTGGTGGATTGTGCTTGGTTTCATATGTAAACATATAGTCTATGTTAATGGCTTAATGCTGCTACCCACTGAATCTGAATCTTGATCCTACTTACCTGTTTATGTCTGCTTCCCTTGATAAACGGGCCCATCAAATCCAGACATGAACTTATCTTCATCTTAGGGCTGCAAACGGGTCGGGTTCGGAACCGGAAATACAGATTCCGATTCCGATAACTGAAATATGGTTCCGATTCCGATTCCGATAAAATCGGAATGGTTAATTTCGATTCCGTTCCGATTCTGATAACATTATCGGAACTGAAATTCCGATAAGCTAAGGTGTTTACCATAGTTTTTCCTTCTGAGTTTATGGATAATTTATCAGAATAACCGATACTGATTCTGATTCCGATTTTTTTTTTTCAATTCCGATTCCGATAGTTTATCGGAATATCCGATACCGATTCCGATAAGTTATTGGTATCAATTTTTAATTTCGAAACCGATAATTTTTATCAGAATCGGGTCAGAATATCGGAATATGAAGTTCCGTTTACACCTCTACTGCATACTATTTTCATGCATTTTCCCGCTTGGACCAACAAGTGTTTTTACCATGTATTCACCTTGATCACTCAATGTCCATCGGTGTCATTGGTGAAAAGGTAGAAATATACCAACTTGTGATCTAAATTTGCAGAGACTAACATCCATGGGCACCGTCTTGGAAGTTGCTCCAGTTTTGGTGGAAACTGAAAAGGTATAATCTGTATAGTGCCTTTTGTATTGACCTTTTGGTATTTCCAGTGGATTTTTGAGTAAGAGAGTAACATTCGAATCCCCATTTTTTTTTCATATAAATGGCTTTCGTTTCTATCCACTTTCAGATAATTAAGAGAAACTGACAGCTGAAATAAATCACAGCAAATTCTTTGACAATTTAAGAGCATGTGAATTGGGAGCTTGCTGAAGTAAAAAATAAGCATGTGAATTTGTTCTAATCTCATGTGGTAAACTGTGTTGTTTTGTGCAGGACAACGATGGAAGTGAGAAGAAAGTCATAGTTGTGTTTGTCTTGGGTAAGGACTCATTTCTTTTGTTTCTTGTGAAATTGTAGAGGTGAACTTTGAATCTTCAACTCCAGTGTTTTTGGATTTTTTGATTGAAGAAAATTAAGTTGATTGAAAGAACTATCGAATTAAGTTTCTCCTATGGGGAGAATATTGTCTTCTCCGTTGAGGATAACTAAACACATCATAGGATTCAATTCAAAAAATCTTTTTCCTATCTGCCTTTTTCTATACCTTCTTAATACAACAATATTTACTTTTGCCTATGAGTAAGGTGTGTGGAAATGATCAGAGCATGAGAAGAATTAATGCATCTCATCTCCGCTCCTCTGCCTTAGCCACCAATATTAGGTCATCAAACATATGGTAAATGATGAATTGATACACTTTGGCTTTTCTGCTTAAAACCCTCCTACAATCTACCTTCATCATTTGCCTTACGCATCACAACAGAAAGCAACTATGACATAAGCACAAATAAATTAGGTGATATAGAGGGTCTCCTTGTCTAATTCCTCTAGTAGGTTTGAACCATCTATATATTAGGGGTGCCATTTACAAGAATTGACAAGGTAGTCGAACAGATACATGCACCACGGATCCAGCTTCTCCATTTGCAACCAAAACCCATCATGCTTAGACTTTGTCCACCACAATCCATTCCACTCTATCCAGCTTGAGTAGGACAAGATCTCCAGGGTTTCTTTTGTTAAACATAGAGTGGTTGGAGCTCCTGGGCAACTAATATGTTATCAATGATAGATCTTCCTGGGACAAAAGCCGCTTGTTCTAGTGATATCAAATCTCCTATGACCCTGCACAGTCTGTTAGCCAGGACCCCTTGAGACTATCTTGTAGACTTCATTACATAGGCTAATTGGCCTTAGATCCTTAGGTCTTCTTGGGGTATCTAGGTTTGGAATGAGAGCAATAAAGTTGCCGTTTATTGCTCTAGATAGTTGACTTCGATGGGTGGGTTTTAGGATTTAGGGTTTAGGGTTTAGGGCTGCTTGTTCTAGTGATATCAAATCTCCTATGACCCTGCACAGTCTGTTAGCCAGGACCCCTTGAGACTATCTTGTAGACTTCATTACATAGGCTAATTGGCCTTAGATCCTTAGGTCTTCTTGGGGTATCTAGCTTTCGAATGAGAGCAATAAAGTTGTCGTTTATTGCTCTAGGTAGTTGCAGAACCAGAAGAAACTGCTGAAGGGATCCATTATATCATCCCAGAAGTGTGTATAGAAAAAGCCTGTCATCCTGTCTAGCCGGCCTGGAGCTTTATTACCCAGCATGTTTTTATCACTTTTTTTTTTTTTTTCCTCACTTCTATCTCTGAATGGTGCTTTCAGATCTTCAGTTTGTAGGACACTTAAACTTTCTCAAGGGGAGGTCCTCCTCTATATCCATCAGCTTGTCTTCCATTGAAGGCCATCTCTCTTGAAGATGTTTCCCCAACTCTGAGGCTATACTTCTTTAATTTTCCACCTCAACACCCTGCTCATTTATAATGATTACTGTTCAATTTTTCTGTCTTCTAAATGTTCATGGGCACTTGTTCAAAAAGTTGGAAAAGATTAGTGACATCTGCTTAGTTCGCTTTTACATAGTTCCATGTGACACAGAATCTTCGTTGCAAGGGATGGGCGGCAAAAGGAGAAGGTACTCTTAATTGCCACTGTGAGGCACACTCATCTTAAGTTGGTGTGTAAAAAGTTGAGATTCCCATACTTGAACACTTACTTGGGTCAGCATCCACTTGGACATAGGTATAGGTGCATCTATTCATATTTTTTATCTGCAATAAGGACCATTAATTTGTAGGTAAATCTATTCATATTTGTCTGCGATAAGGACCATTTGTGCGGTTGTTGTAGAATCGATTTCGATCATGAACATAACGGTGGGACGATATATTGCGTAAATGCCCACGAGGAGACGTGTCGGCATGGTGCAAACCATTGAGTGCCCTGAAATTCACGTTTCAATTCAAAACCCAATGTACTTCCAATCCTAAATCTTTTTACTCGGGAGTAGTAGAGAGCGGCAAATGTAGAGAGTTAATTTGGGTCCTTTGGTCCAAATCACTAAACCCATATCTCAACTTTCGCAACTTAGCCTAACAAATGAAATTCCAATTATAAAATAGGCCTACCTCGAAATGCCATGAGCACTGAAACCACCCAAGAAATCTCAAGAAAAAACAAAAAAATATTCTAAATAGCAAAAGGATAGCGTTGAGGTCAAGACCTCTTAGGCCGACAAGGCAAAGAGTGTCGGTTTTAGATTGTCCAAAAAGAGTTTCGCTGAGCACTACTGAAATGGTGGGAGACATTCTATCAAACCTACATAAAAGTCAAGTTAGAGTTGATTCCGAGATTAACCATCTAACAATCAACTCTCTAACAATCAAATCAAGATGCGTAGAGGCAAAAAGATAATGTAAGGCCAAGAAGTGAATATAAGTTGGATGAGAGCTGGCCACTTTCTTTTATCCATACCCTTGTTCTACCTTTATAGTTGCCGAGGAGATCCCTTCAAAGAGGGGAACCCTTGGCCACAATACTACTAGTTGCTTTCTTCGCCATAGTGGAGCAAGTAGAGGGCTTACTCGATTGTCCCACTAAAGAGATGCGGGCATTACGAACGACTCAATGGTGACCTTTACATAGCTGAGATTATCGGCACCAATCAATCGTAATCTTAGTGAATGCCCAACTCACGATCTTAGACTATGTTATAGGGATAGAGTGGGGTTATCCTCAAAATTTTGAAGATAACCTCAAAATTTTGAGGATAACCCCACTATATTTTCAGTCTATCTGAATACCAAACACAGCCACTGGTTCAAGGTAGAGACATCTCCACTAGGTTTGGTCAGGCCGACTTCTCGGATAACAAGATAGGTTCCAACAAATTTCAGTGTACATTGCATTCGCACTAGCTAGAAACAATTACAAGTACTAACATATTCCCAAAACCTATGTTTCGTAATACCATGTTACTAACATAAGCATGCCATTTCACACCATCAACAGTAGAGTACAAGTTGCCCCTCAACCAACGAAGCTAGCACTCCCGCTGTGAGATGCTCCTGCATTCCTTTTGCACTTATTAAAAGGTGAACAGACTTACATACCGCGCGTTCATAATAGTACAAATTAAGAGCATTTTTCAGATCTACCAGGTCCTCCATAAAAGAAAAAGTACCCCATGGACCGTCCTGTTTTCTCCCTATCTCTAGGTCATAACATCTACCATTATCTACCGACACACTGGCATGTTCAGGTTTCGATACACATAGGAAGGATCAAGAACCTCGACATTCCTGAAGAAGCTGGATTTGCTAAAACCTTCATAGGGTAATGACCGCTACCCATATCTGTGCTCGTATGTGCTCCAGATTTTATATATGCAATCTCACCTCCAAAGTCGATCGTCCTTGCACCTCCGGCTAAAGATGGCACGAGTTGATTCGGCCAATAGCCCATGTCAACACCTTGTCGGCGTAACCACCAATTCCCAGTTATCCTATCCTGGAAGTAACCAATAATAAAAGATTAACAGCCAGTTGACAAAAAGAGATCATATCGAAAAAATGGTGTAAATGATGTGAAGATGCCACTAAACTCAATCTGCATCATCCTATTAGAACAAAACACTACTGTTATATAAAATGTACCTTTAATCCTATGTGGGTACATATGCAATCTTAATATTAAGCACCTGAAATTTGCTCATGTGAGAAAGCCAGTAAGCTATATATGGTGTTAGATATGCTGCTTTCAAAATGACCTGGTGTTGTTGAGTTGCTTGAGCAGCTCTCTTTCTCTCTCTCTATCAAAGGATCATAAATTAAGGGGAGTAATGAAATTATTAGTGGAGGAAGAAGCATCTTTTGGACAGTCAAGGTCGAGATTATATAATTTTTAATATGGAATGGACCTATATTAAATATAATGCAACATGACCACCAAATTTGACATTGATAAATGATATGACAATCAAGCATCCCCTTTGGCAGATCCGGCATAATAGATATCTTGGATGGTATTCTGAAACCAGAAAGGACAACCAAGCAACGGTACCTAAATGCTAATTATTTAATCTGTCATGACATGCTGACATTTAGAGTAAACCATGGTTGGATATGAACCTTCTTAGTTATAGGCATAAGATCTTTCAATGAATTTCTTTATATAAATAATTTATTATTGAAATGTCAAAGTTCAAAACGTACTATGTCCAGAAGATTGAGCATTACCTTGAATATCTCAATATCTATAACATATTGTGGACCTCCATACACAGAAACAGGCCGTAAATAGGTGCTAAGTAGAGTGTTTCTGTTGGTTTGGACAAAACCAGGGCAATCAATATTGTAACACCCTGTCAAGTAATGATTTACCTGAAAGTCACAATGAAAATATTTAGTGGAATAAATAATTTTAGAAATTTGCATGATAAGAAATAAAAGGCATATACTAATACGTTCATACAAAAACTAGGATAACATACATTTTACGTACTGACAAAATGGAAAGCAGATATGCAAACATGATACCCTGTTTACATTTGTACAACATTGGAAATGTCCATGACATGTAGTGTGTTTCTTCACTATCATTTACTACCCAACCCCAAAAATTAAGAGTGTAGCTCAGAAAATAGACAAAGATAAATAGAAAAGACAGCGCAGGCTCCTCCCTCCCCTCTTCCATTTCCACTGACAAACATATCTAACCTTAACTGACAACCAAGAATTCTTGAGGCTTCAAGCTTCTTTCTCCCCTTGCTCCACAGCCCTCCTTGCACCTCTTGCAGTCACCCCAAATCCCCTCTGCTAGCTGCAGTAGCCGTGGTATTTATAGTGAAGGGAGGGGTCAGCTGGCCTTCTGTTTTCAACAGGAAGGGGGGAGGTGTTCAAGACTCAAGAGCCTCCTGACCCCGACTGGGACACTTTTTCTTTCTTTAAAATTTGACAAGTCGACAGGCGGTTTTGAGGGCATATGGCAGGTGGTCTGCAAGGGGCTAACTCTTTGTTTTTCCCATTTATACCCTTCTATGTTAACCAGCATGGGGGTAAGGCTTTCATTTTTGTCTCTTTTTTTTCATAATTATCCCCTCAAGTTTTAACCGTGTGTGGTTCTTGAGTGGCCCGCAAAGCAGTCGCATGCTTCTTTCTCCATTTCATTCTTGTATTTCCAAGTTTGCCCCTCAGAATCAACCAGTAGGGGATTTTTTTTTTTTGGCAAGGATGGAAGAGAGGTAAATTAGAGAAAAATCTTTTTGTGAGGTGGGGAGACAGATTTCGAGGAGAGAGGGAGGAAATAGTCCATAATGCACTCTCATTCCTGTATTTTTCCAAGGACTCTCTCCCAGACCTCTGATGCCTCTCTCTCTTTCTCCCTTTGCATAGGAAACTTATCTGCCAATGTTGTTGGTGTGTGGTTCCTGCTCCTGCTCTTCGTTCTCATTTTTTGCAGCTGCTCTTCTTCTTCTTGAATTGTTGTTGCACATAGTCTTTTCTTTTCTTCTATCTTTCTTGGTTCAGACAAGTTACTGGGAACATAGCACTGAAGCATAAATAAGGTGCGCAGCTGACTCATGGCTAGGCTACACCAGTGCACAGCCACCAGAAGCTGCCGGGATCTGTAAAGGCTGGCAAACAACAGCCAGAAAATGTAGCGGATACCTGGATACTCTCTTATTTCATTTAAAAGCAAGTGTCTATGCTGAACAAGCTTCCTTGTTGACATGCTATGCCATATAAGTATTTAACATTCAGTACATAAATTAAGCAGTCATTCTCTCTATATAATCAGGTGAATAGAGCTTTATATCTGATGAAAAACTCACATATCAACCATACATACAATCAGGAATAATGAGCACTTACTGTATAGAACGTGAAAAATTTAGGTTCGTCAGTTCCATAAAAATGTGGGTACACCTGAAATTGAGTTTGATGCCAGCTTCAGTCACATGTATGAGCACCAATTAGGAATCAACTACATTTCACATTTATTTATCAATATGTTAGCAATAATGGGAAATTATCAAGATTTGCAAATCCTCTTCTGGTCTAAGTACAAAGGTTAAAAATCCCTGGGTAAGTCCTACACAACAGCCTTCCATTTGACCCAGAAAGGAAATTACGACAGAAGGTATGAAGATGGTTGCAAACACCAAATCAGCTTTTCAAGCCCATAACAAACCTGGAAGGCCAACTCCAGGTGCAAGCTTCTAACTCTTAAAGTATCATCAAATTAAGGCATAAGGTTGAAGGAATAAGCATTCAAAAGTCGACATAGAAGATGGCCAAAACAGGGAAGCACACTGAATTCCCAGACTGTAGCCTCCTTACTAGTACAGATTGTGTCCCAGTAAATGGCACACCAACTCCAATCCTCCTGTTCACGCCCTTGCCAAGGAATCTGCAGGGGTTGCTTCTAGCTTCCTAGCTAGTGATGGAATTCTAAAGGTTAAAGGAAATTGAAGGCAGACTCTGAAGAACTGACATGAAACAAATTTGCCACCATAAGAAACTATCCCGACCTTATAGCCAGTTATACAAGAGTGGACAATCCTATGGGGATTTGTTTTCCCCCTTCCACATCCCAAAAGATTATATATCTTATGTCCATATTCTATTGGAATGTCCTCCCAGTGATCTTAGCATACGTAAGGTTCCACATTTAGGGTGCCTGTAACCTATTATGATTTTCATGCATATGTTATCTTTGACAGCTTTTAAACAAACAAAATGGCTATTGCTAGAAGTAAAAATGTTTACCATCCATCCAGCTTCCAGCGAAGTCACTAGATCTTCTGATGCTACCCAATTTGAGAAACACTCAACTCATTTTGCTTCTCTGTTTTTGGGTTCCACACATTAATCGAAGCTTTCGCACCATAGAAATTACCATGCAGCCGAATAGTAGAGTACTGAAGCACCAGTAATAAATATTTAATTCACCAGAAAGAGAAAATCCAATTATAAGTTGATAAATGTATTTGGAATTTTTTATTACAGTTAAGAAAAGACACATTTTACCTCATGCACCTCAGAACCATCTTCAAAACTGTTCCTTCCAGTATGCTGACGAAAGTGATGCGGAGCCATGTACCAATGGTTTATTGAAAGGTTGCGTCCAAAGTGGCTATTTCTTTGGGTCCTCTCAACAGGTATAGATCCTGGTGGACAGCTTTTGGACAAGTTCCATGGACGAGAAGCCTCTATTACATGGTTATTTGGTTTTCCTGGGTAATTAGGCTTCAGCTGCAATAACAAGAAATGCTTAATTAAATTTGCACATTCGCATATATTTTAAAGGAATCTGTAGTATGATATGATAAACACAAATGGGAAATTAGTAACCTTCTAAAAGAAACTAATCAATGAAGTTAAATGGTAGAAAGTAGAAACTACAGCCATTATTAAACAATAAAAAATATATGTGGTATGACATTAACACTGCCACTTGTCATTATGCATCTCACAGTATAAATTTGTAACTTCGGAGGGGAAGAAAAATTGCAGCTACGGTGCTTCTTAGAGGGAGTAGGAATGTAACAAATCATTGCAGATGTTATTTTATGCAATTTTATAACTCTCTAACATCCATTTTATATTTCATAAATTTGGCACGCATACGATGTGATAACTGTTGTAAAAACAGTGGGATAATGGCATAATGCATGGTGATTCATCAACATATAAATCAGTGCAAACCATATAGTAAATGCAATAAGAAGTAACATGTTCATAAGCACATCCCGAAAGCGAAAATATAACATGAGCATAGTGATTACAGAATAATTAAGAACCGAAACAAGACGGTGGAGGCGTTCCATAATGGAACTCGCCTTAGAGAAAGTATCACCCCCACTATACGGTGCGATTGGGGTCCGGCGACCTTCTCCCAGGGTACAACCACGAGACACGGAATCGGTCTCGCACAAGATCGATTCCGTAAGACGAAAGCTATATAAAAACGTAATCCTCTACTACGTGAAAGGTAGGGCAGAAAGCATGCACCGAACACCGGAGAGAGCGTAGGATGACGACGACCATGGTGGCCCGAACGCCGGCGAGCGTCTGCGCACCCGAACGGAAGAGCGGCCGGCGGCGACCTCGCAGAGCAGCAATCCGGCGCGAGGGGAGGGCGAGAGAGAAAGCAGCCGTGTCGCGAGCGGTTCCTCCAGACGAAGAGTCAACATGCGTTTCAGTTTTCGGTAACCACGATTAGGGAGACCCTAATCACTATATGAGACGTCTCACGCCCGCAGAACACAAGACAATGGGCCGGTTCAGGGAACCGGTCTAAACAGGCCCAATCTGTAGCACCCTTGATTTTTAAATCCAAATAAAATAAAAATTTGTATTTAAATAATGAGATAAATCGATTTTAATTGGAATACAGGGGGAATAAATGGAAACAAAGAGAATTAACGGAATACCCATTAAGCTAAATTATTAGCGGGTTACTCTAATAACCCAAACCCGATGAAATGGGCCCAAATAGGGATAGCCCATCATAGGATGAGAGTTAAATTAATGAAATTCGTATCTAATTAATTAAATAAATAGTAAAGGGTTAAGATAAATGTTAAATAACCATATATATCCTAAAAAGGAGTCCTACCCATATCCTAACCATTTGACCACGAAATTAGCTCTCTTCCCTATCCATTAGGAGGATAAATGGTGAAAAAATAGGTATTTAATATGAATTTTCGTAATTAAAGGAGGAGAGAAGAGTTTGGAGTTGAATGGACTCTAATAGCAAGCTTAAACACCTCAAACTTCATCCCTAGCAACCCATTTTCGTGGCTGGAACCCTGGAGAACGAGGAGAAGAGCTGGAGACCAAGGAGCAAGGAAGGAGAAGGCTTGGAGCAAGAAGGGTTTTCCATTTTCGTCACCAAACTAGGGTTTTCATCTCTTCCACGAAAGGTAGGCAATCTCTCAAGCAAAAATCGTGAAATAATTACCCTAGGTAGCCTTCATGTACCTCTTCAAAAGTCCTATGGTTTCGTTGTATTCCGTTCATCCATTTGGGTGAATTTAATTCGTGAAATCCTACTATCACCATGAAGCCGAATCTCATGTTTTCTCTAATACCTTACACGTACTTATTCCCATGCTATGAGAAAATTCTCATTGATACTACCATGTAATAGCTTTCAAACGCCCCTGGTCTTGCTTGATTTCGATCTCCCATGAGGGAGAATTAAATCTTTGAATATCTATCAGACCTGTACACTCGACCCTACTTGTTTACTTTTTAACCTCGTGCAAACTTGACATAATTCCATGATAAAATTATCATAAATACTACTACACGTTAGTTTTCAAACGCCGCTGGTTTCATAATTTTTCATCATGTATACATCTCTAATTAATTCATTGAACCTTGACTGCGCCTGTTTAGGTCACCGAAAGTAACCTGATCAATGCATGTCTAAACTTTGTCTATTTTCAAATTAATCGTGCATGTTGATAGATATACATGTCTAATTTCGTTTAAAACTTTTTTCATGCTTTTTGGATCACTGTGCGATTTTATACTGAATTTAGAATGACCCTGTGTCAAGAAGGGTCTACCCAGAGAAAAAGGAAAAAAACTGGACCGCCCCTGTTATCGCGACGGCGCGATACGCCGCGATAACAGGAGTGTCGCGGTCGGCTTTTAGGCCGCGTCATGAACGCGACGGGCCTCACCGCCGCGTTCCATCCCCGAACCAGGCCAGGCCGGCCGGTTCGCCTATCGCGCCAGGCCGCACCACCGCGACCTGAACCGCGACAGGATACCCTGTCGCGATACGCTGCTTAACGCGCCCATGCGCCTCGTCGCGACATGATCGCGACTGGCACCCCCGTCGCCTTCTTTAAATTTCAGCCAGAATCTTATATTATGCATATACCCTGCTTTATTTGCCATATAACCCTTATACAAGTTAAACCATGTACTGTTAAGCTTAATAATCGACCTGAATATTTTATTTAATAATATTTAAATAATTCTTGTTAATTTAAAAGCCGTGAGCACGACGTGTCATATCCTCAAGATTTCTTTACACTTGCACACTCATAACATTGTAAATTGCCTTTTGACCTTGATAAATTATGTAATAATGTATTCGGTAAATTAGCGAAATAAATGACTAAATTACCATATTTTGTTAAATACAATTGTTTTCGTTTTGACTCGCGCATTTTATCTACCGTTACCGTTTTCCCTCGGCCTTCGAGCACTCGAGGCACGACAGACCCGTTTTTACACACTTTCCTTGACTTGGACCACCTCTCCACCAGGAATATTCTCGACTGGACCAGGGACTCCTTGTCAAGACCTCCGTAAGTCTTCTTGGCTTTGGCGCACGTCCTTAGTCAACGAGCTGGTTGTACCCTAAAACCCGTTACACCTTAGGGATCAGCACGATCCATGGCCTTAGTGTTCTCTCCTTATCTTGCAAATCACGCTGGACCATCTAGTCTGTGATCATAGCACGGCTAGTGGGCGGTTGTGACTTCTACCAGACTGCCGGTACCCGACCTGGTGCCGTGCAACCGTTACTATCGCGTGTTTCTCGTCTTTTTATGAAAATGTCCCTATCTCATCTACTATCTCGATACTCTCATCTGTTCACGTTCTCTCTACACTCTCGTCTAGTTCATCTACTACTCTCATCTATTCTTGATACTCTCTTGGCCATTTTGTGATTGTCTAAGATAACAAACATGACTATGCTAGGCAACATTATAAGGGCCCGATCTGGTCCTTGGGAGGAGCACCCGAAAGGCTTTAACTCGCGGGGGTCTAATGATCAGGTGATGGCATACACCAAACGCATGACTATCAAGATTTAATCTAAGACAATTCACAAACATTCCTGTACATGATACTTGACTTGTGGTTGATAAAATGATCGACCAAATGCATGTTACTTGCTTTACTTGCTATCGTGACTTGTGCACTGCTGTACAATTACTTGTTAACTTGAAATATGGCCAAATCTTTTGTACTTGTTACCTATGAAGGTATTCTTGTCTTGTGAACTTACTGGCACGACTATACCTGATTGTTCTCGTACTTGCTCGTTCCTGTTAGTTATCCTGCTTGATAAAATGTTAAACACTTAAAGCCTGCTTGTTCACATGAGATATCAAGTCCTACTGAGCGTTATTCGCTCATCCTGCATTTTTATTTAATGGTTTCAGGCGAGTATGACGATGACCACACTCACGAGGACGGGACTGAGGATTTTCAGGAGTGACCATTTTTCTTCAACCAAGGTTTTCTAGTAGTAGTCAGATAGTATTTATGTAATAGTTTGATTTTGAATAAAGTACTCTGGGCCCTAATTTTGGCTCTGATACGTTGATGTATTAGTCAGTTTATGAAGATGATGAGTTATTAGTGAATGTAATGGAGATTGTTGGATTATTAATGAGATATGAGGTTGTTTGGTATTATTCCATTGTGTAATGGCATGTTATTTATTTCTCGCTCTGCACTATTTAATAACTGTAATCCCGCTCCGATATTCCGCGTCGGGGCGTTACACAATCTCTCCAAGAAAAGGGGGAAAACGCAAAAATAAGAAGCAAAAAGGTACCAAGGCAAGCCGGCTGGACCGCGTCATCACACGCGCGCGCCCGCCCAGCCCTGCCCGGCCCGGCGGCGCGCGTGTGTGATATGGTCTAGCATAACTCCACCCTTGTCTATAAGACATAGTCCCATGGACATTAGGGGTTATGAAGCCCTTAACTTCTTAGGGGTATCCCATGTGGGACTAAAGACCCCTCACATAAGGACAACATAACACAACTTTTGAGGTACCTTTTACTTTATCAAACTTTTGTGTTTCTTTTCTCCCATTCTTAGAATTGCCCTTCCTTTAGCCACATTTTACCCAACAATAACAATCTATGGAAAGATGACACACTCAACTCTTTCCTTGAAGTGACTTTACAGAAAGGAACATCAAACTACACTTGCATATATATCATAGTGAAAACTAAATTTCCTGCCATAAGATGTAAATCATTTACCACATAGTTCTCATCCTAAGTATCCACAGAAGAATGCCAGAAAAGCTTCTCTTCTACACATATAATTTATAGAATCCATACTCCACCAAGATAATTATGAAGTTTATTCACTACAGGCCAAAAAGCAATGCAAATTCTAAAGTTGAGCATCACGGTGGCCCTTGTAAGAGAAGATAATAAGGACTCTAACATCCTCATAGCACATATGTATGCCACATGCCAAAACAAGCATGGTCAAGCTTAGCAAAGAAGATATTAATAGTAGGTCTCTAGAATACTTTTATTTGAGTGAAAAACAAAAATAAAATAAAACAGTCAACATTGCTCCATTAAATTATCCACAGATACTAAGGCACTTCTGATCTACATGTCATGACATACATGCACCAGAGAAAAACCATATTTCACAGAAAGAGCATGCAAACATACAGAAATGTTGTCTAACAACATGGTCCCCGGAAGGTTTCTAGTAATCAAAGACAGCATCTCCTTTCAGGCATAACATCAAACATCTCACGGTATCTCTGGTGGAAATTTTGCTCTCCACTAGCTTCACAGAAAAGCAGAGCCTCACCGTAAGCAAAGAGCTTCGGAGAACGAGAAGAAAAGGGAAGAGAAGAAGACTTACCGGATGGATCGGGGTCCAAGAGATCTTGCGAGGCAAGGGCAGCAACGGTGAGGGTAACGCGACGGCACGAGACACCGAAACGGTGGTGACGGGCGGTTCTGCCCCGAAAGATCTAGGTAAGCAAGCATGATGACGACCGGAGGCGGCGGGGGAGGCTGGGCGCTGGAGCACGCGCACCGGGCAGCGGGGAGGGGCGGGAGGCAGCAGTTAACGTTCTAGAAGTTTCGGAGTTCCCAAAAGCGTCCAGAATAAGGTTTAAAATATTTTAAAATAAATTAATTAAGAGTTTCTAACTGTAACAAATATATCTTTATTAGAATTATATATATTTTTTTATAACGAGAAAATCCCGTCCCGTGTGATTTTGTGAACTCAAGGATTGATGTTCGTGAATTTCAAGATCAGGACTTGGCAGCTCATACTTTCCGTATACCCGTATTGCTCTTACCCCACTTGATCGGAAAAACCCCGAATTTACACACCTCGAAGATTGCATGTAAATCAGATAACCCCCCGATGAATTGAACTCGAAAACTATATTTAACTTATACTGTAACAGCAGATAATATTTACTGTAAATAATTATAATTTTATTAAAAATAAAAAATAAGTCAAATATCTCTTTATTTAACTAGAAAAAACATGGGTTCGTGCTCATTGCATTGCAAAGTCACTATCGATAAAATGTTTGCACTTCTTACTTAGCAAACGTAACATACTTGTCAGCATTTCAATAACATGCAATAACTTGTCTCATGTAAATCGCATGTTTTATAGTGAAGGAATGTGTATCCCTTGCCAAATGCACTAAAAAGAATACAACACAAGTTTATTAATGCAAAATATTGAGAAAAAATTATGATACTTACTTGAAGTGTGTGATTAATCAAGAGAGGGTGGCGTAAAGTGGGTTGTCTATAAATATCGATGCAATCCACAACCATGCCATCAATCTGTGGATAATATAAATATAATCATTAAATAAAAATATAATGTCAACAAAATACAATATTTGAAAATATAGTCAACAAATTAAGTCTAGACTTGTTTGCAATTTGACAATCACAAATGGCCTAACCTTCATAAAAAAGAACTCATTTTGAGGAACCCAATTGCATACGACCATGATTATAAAAAAAAAAGATTTTTCTACAAAGTCTCTTCCTCCTCCCTCTTTTATTCTTCTTATTACTATGAATGCCAAGAGATGTATATACATTTTTTATGCAACAGCTATATATGATTTGCCATATTGTAGAAAGTTTATACATCAAAAAACACTTTTTTTTAGGCACACTACATTTAACAAGCCCAGATCATGTGGTTTTATATGTATGCAAAAGAAACAAGAAAAATATTTAATATATATCCAGTGGGCAAAATGTCCAACTACCCAACCATAGGCATAAATAGGTGAGGCGAGCGAAAATACTTGGTCGCCTAATTACTATAGACATAAATAGCCTATGGTTAAATAGCCAAATATTTTTTCCGCTAAGCATTAAGTATTTCTCAAGAGACAAATTGCTGCTACTTAATCTTATATCGATAAAGAACTTGGTTTTGCATTTCATCTTTTTCAGACAAAGTCAATGTAGGGAATAAACTAAAGAAAAAAGATAGAGATATTGATAGCATAGCAAAATTACTTAATATCTAAGAACAACTATTATTAAAAAAAAATGATAGATAGAGTGGAAATCCCATCTTTCAGAAGCTTCAGAATTTGATATTGTTCTTGCTTTAGGAGACATTCAAATAAAAAATGTATGAATGTAAAAAATTTCACTGATTGAATCATTTCATAAATGGAAAGTATTTATAGAACAGAAGGTGGCAATGATGTGACAGTTCTTTTCTTTTGTAAGGCTAATATCTTATTAGAAATCAAGATGAAAACTATGTGAAAGTGCAAGAAGGTGACAGAGAACAGGAGAGGAAAGACCCTAATGGAGGACATGATGCTTCATGAAAACGGAAAGATAGGAAGACGTTCCAAATGTGAGATCTTGACTCTTCTTCCAAAAAAAAAACAAAAACACTTTAACAAATGTGAGAATGACAAAGAATGTAAACTTGACCAAACATCATGTCTTACCTCAATAATCTTCATTATTGTTTGCTTGTCATGTACATGATGCTTCATATCTTTAGATGGATCCTTGCCCATGCCTCCATGGTTCAAGGATGCAAAAGAACAGATGAACAAGAAAATAGCCCACACAAGTGTATCAAACCTGAAGTTTTTCTCCATCTGTCAAATTTGAGGATGGCCAAGTCTTTCAAACAAATCTCATCAAAGGAGTAAGGTCTAGGTCTTTGTTGCCCAATTTGTAAACCCATCATATCTATGAAGACATGGTGCAATAATTAGTAAATCTTGTCATGCCATTCTCAATTAAGTTTAGATTTGTATATAATAAATGATATGGTGCAAATATGAATCTTGTTGTGCTCTCCACAATTAAGTATACATTTGTGTATTATATTTGGGCTTCTGCAATTAAGTGTAAATTTGTATATATATAGCATAACGAAGATATGGTGCAGGTATGAGTAAATCTTGTCATACCCTCTACAGTTAAGTTTATATTTGGGCTTCTGCAATTAAGTGTAAATTTGTATATATATAGCATAACAAAGATATGGTGCAATTATGAGTAGAGCTTGTCACATCTTCTGCAATTAACATTAGTTTTGTTTCTAACATTAGAATGATATGGAGCAATTATGACTAAATCTTGTCATGCCCACCATGAATTAAGTTCTGACAGAATCACCGGCGTTTCCAAACGTCTTTGACTGGCCTTGTAAGTCACGCGTTGTTGATTTACAGCAGAGGAGAGAGATGGACACAACATCTTATCTCTCTCAACTTTTTCAAAAGCGGCGTGGAGGCTGCTTTGAAAAAATTTCACATATGGAAGCCGCATTGTGTCTGTGGTGAACACGACATCTTTTTTTAAAAAAAAACATTTCATGGGACGCATGGGCAGCCAAGGCGGAAAGCCCCGTCTATACACATGTAACGAGCAAAATTAGTTTTTGCCGATTCTCGCTTTTTGGCCTGCAGTTCTGAATGGCGCTTAAGATTATTGCTTTGACTACTCTTTAATGAAGTTTTGTGCATTGATTTGGTCAAGTTGTTGTTGATTTAGGTTAATTTTTCTTGTTTACTCATTTGTTTGCTGATTTTATGTAGTTTTGTTGATAAAAAAAATGAAAATCAAGAAATCCTAAAAATGGCATGCTTGGGCCACGCTCATACATATATGGTATATATCTACCTTATTATATCATCTCGAGGGTCTATTGGTTTTCGATATATTTTGAGATCTAAGTTCTTTTTTATTAAAATAGTGATGATTTAGGTGCACATTATTAATCATCGGACATATTTTTATATTACGTAAAGTTGGGGTGATGATTCTCTCTCGCATACTGTGGTTGTGAGAAGTCTCTTAAAATTTTTTTGTTGAGTTACCAATATGATCTTAGAATATTTTTTAATTTTTTTTTTCTTTGTACATTGATTTTATGATTTGTTTTTATTTTAGACCTGTATACATCATGTAGGACTTTGAGCTTCTATGTCTCATATGTGCCAAAAAATCACTCTTTAGTGACATCCAATCATGTTAAATCTTAAACAAAAGAAATTTATTCACTCATAGTTTGAAGCCTTCTTCAATACAATTTATGTCTAGGACTCTCTCCCACCAATTTATGTGATTAATTCAATATTTAGTTGCAAACAAAATGCGAAGGTGAAAATAATCAATAGGGACTCACCTGGCTAGCAACATCTTCTCTAATGAGTGAAACTTGTAGGTAATTGGGGCTAGGATACCCCTTAATCAAGAGGTTGATTGATCATCTTTGTCTTTGTCTTTTTCTTTCTCTATCATTAATTCTAGATAGGAGTCATCCATACTAATTTCTCATTGTGGTTAATTTAGAGTTTTTTCGATAATTTTTATGTTCATTGGTTATAATGGATGTCTCTTTACTCAAATACTCATTTTTTAGTATGCTCTATTTCAGTATCGCTTCGTTTACCCATTTTTAGTATGTTTCACTTCCCTATCACTTCATTCAATTTCATTGCACTTCACTCACTTTCTACTTTGCTTTCCTACAAAATGGGCATTAGGGAGGGACAATTTATAGACTCTCACTTTTAACCCATAAATTGAGTCATTTTCTTATTCACAAAGTTGGTTACCACTTTTAAGATTTTCTTTGGCTATTATAAGTCCAATATGTGCAAAATCCAAACCCAATCTTGGTCCAAAAGTTACAATTCACAAAAAAACCCAAGTTCATGCACTCTGAGCATATGCATCATACACACGTCACAATCTAGCTTAAGTTGATGAACACGTTATATTGGGCAGTCCTGTTTGTTAAATGTGGGTGTATTACATGTCAATCAATTAATGTACTCACTTATTCTCGATTTATAATAAATAGATGTTCATGTTCTTCGTGTGTTTCTATTGTCTTAGTCCATAGATCTATAGTTGATAACAAATTATAAGAAGTTATGATAAATGAGATTATCATTATATAAACATAAGTAGAGAATTATTTGCTGCACACCATGCATCCCTTCATTGGTGTGCGCACACATTTATGGGTATTGGGTTCTCGGCCTATCACATTAATATAGTAGACATCCATTAAGAAGTGATGTGTGCGCACACCACTCGTGGGGTGTGCAGCAAATAATTCTCTAAGTCCCAAATATTTCTAACTAGTTGACACCCGTGCCATGCACGGAAATAGTTTAGATATAAATTTTTTTTATGTATTCATAAAAAATATTTATTTAAATTTTATATGTATATATAAATTTCCTACAATTTGAAATCATCTCATATTAATTGTATTAAATCTTATTTTTTAAATAAATTAATAATTATCAACTATTAAAAAAAATCTTCCTTCAGCATATTACATATGGTTCTTGTAAATGGCATGTATAAACTTATAAAGTTTTATATTAAACAATGCACCAATTCCAAGAAAAAAGATCTATTCAAACAAAAAAAATTCAAATATATTACATTAAAAATGAATACAACAATTGAAGAAAAGCACCATACAACACTGGATAAATATAAAGAGAAAAAATAAGTTAATTTTTCTAATACAAAGATAGTCGATGTAGATGTAAGGATCCAAACAAATGATGCAGTTGCAACTTTCAAAGTGAATATCTATGTTGCTAAGATATAGGGGACATTGAAATTTTCAGTCTGTCAAGAAAAAAAAGGTACAGAATTACATAAGATAACATAAATTATATCAAAAAAAAAAAAAGTGTGTAGCGCTACAGTAATTTTGTAACTGCTACAGTAGCTTGCATAAAATAACAATTTTATGTTATATTTTTTATATTAAAAAACTATAAAATAAAAAATCTAATGTTATCTAATCAAAATTTTAAAAACAAATTAAATAAAACATAAAAAAAGAAAAAGTTTGAATCTACTGTTACTCACTGTAGCACGCTACAATAATTCTGTAACTGCTACAGTAGCTTGCATAAAATAACAATTTTATGTTACTTTTTTATATTAAAAAACTATAAAATTAAAAATCTAATGTTATCCAATCAAATTTTTAAAAACAAATTTAAATAAAACATAAAAATAGAAAAAGTTTGATTCTACTATTACTCACTGTATCACGCTACAATAATTCTGTAGCTGCTACAGTAGCTTGCATAAAATAACAATTTTATGTTATCTTTTTAATATTAAAAAACTATAAAATAAAAAACTAATGTTATCCAATCAATTTTTTAAAAACAAATTTAAATAAAACATAAAAATAGAAAAATTTGAATCTACTGTTAGTCACTGTAGCTACTGTTACTCACTGTAGCACGCTACAGTACTACTCGTCAAGTGCATGGCGGGGCGGAGGGAAGAAGAGGACGGGGGAGGAGGAGGAGTGCATGGCGGGGCGGAGGGAGGCGGCGAGGTCTGCCATGAGCTTGTGGCGGCGAGGTCGGCCATGAGCTCGCATTTGGGAATCGAGAGCGGGAGAGAGATCTCCAACACTGCTGGGCGCCGGGCGCCGTCTTCTCCGGCAGGGAGAAGCTGAGATCCGGAAAGGAGAGGGAGTGCGGTGGCGGCGATGTGGAGGATTTTGGGGTGAGGTGGTTCCTTTTATAACGGGATCAACCCATGGGATCCTGGATTTCGTCAGGGGTTCAACGTGGAGGTGGTGGGGACGAAGTGATCATGGGTGGAGGGCGGATGAGGGATCTCCGTTCGCCAAGACTGCTGGAGAGAGAGAGATCTTCAACACTGCTGGGTGCCGGGCGCCGTCTTCTCTGGCATGGAGAAGCTGAGATCCGGAAAGGAGAGGGAGTGCGGTGCGGTGGCGGCGATGTGGAGGAGTTTAGGGTGAGGTGGTTCCTTTTATAAACGGGATCAACCCATGGGATCCCGGATTTCGTCAGGGTTTCAACGTGGAGGTGGTGGGGACGAAGTGATCATGGGTGGAGGGCGGATGAGGGATCTCCGTTCGCCAAGAGGAGTCCATGCATACAGATACGTGTATGCATTTGGAAAGATGGCCATATTGGCGACGCAGTATAGACATGGTGTCTTTGCATGTGATGCAGGGGTGATATGTGGGCTGCTGGCGAGACTGGTGAACTCGATGATGGACCTGCACAACTGGGCGCTCATGTTGTCAGGTCTGACGATAAACGCCAAGGTGGCGTTCGAGATCTCGGAGCTGCTGCCGCACCTGGGCCAGCGCATATAAAGGAGCACTGCCGGCGGGCCATGGCCTTCACCGAGTGCATGCAGAAGCTTGGCGGCGTTAGGGTGGTCGGAGCGGTGTGCACGGGACGGGCGACGGCGGCAGGATGCGGGCGGGCAGGCCGTGGCCGCACGACCAAGAGTCGCTGCTCACCTGCATGATGGGTCAAAGCACGTACATGGATACCTCGTCGTCAGGCCTGTCACTGCAGAGTCCATGAACCCCGGCGACATAGTTCACCACTGGCAGCGTTTGGTTGGCCGGGGCGGTGTGGACGGGTCGGGCGACAGCGAGGAGGATGGGTTGAAGCAAGAAGATGAAGAAGAGAAGAAGAAGAGAGAGACTAAAACTTACTGATATATACGACGATGGCGTGCGACGCTGCAACGGATGAAAAGTTTTAGTGCAGTTGGTTAACTGGAGGTTAAAGACTTCTATAAGTGAAGAATGATCATCATACATTAGATACAGTTTCAAAAGGGACCTGCTCGGCGTACCTGATGGTGGCCAGAGACGCCGTCGTCATGGGGAAGGTGTACGACCACCACGCGACGGAGAACCTGCAACAAACCTGCGCAGACATGGCGAATGAAGACCATGGGGATCGAAAATAAGGCCGCGGTGGGAGGGTTTGTTTAGGAGGGTTGTTTAAATTGTGTAACTGAGGAAGTGAGAAGTTAGATGGAGGGGAGATCGATGGCACCGGAGAACGTGGAGGGAGAGTAGTTAATGGAACTGCAGGAAGTGTGGGAGGGTGCGGAAAATAAGTGGTTGGTGCGGGAGTGGGTGCGGACTTTTGCGTTTTGTAACTGCCAAAGTGAGAAGTGAGACGGAGAGAGACAGAGATCAGGAGGGTAGATTATTGTGGTGGTGCCACGTGGCTGCTTCAACTGGGTTTTATATAGATAGTATAGATTACTGACCCCATTGATCATGTTCTCATCGAGAACACAACCTTAGAAGCCACCGCAATTTCAAGTTATATATGTATTTCTCCCCCTCTTATTTTCTATTCACCAAGGTAATTAATTATATTTTCATGCAACATATATATAGGCAAATATTTTGACGGTGATCACAATATTTTTGGGGTTTGCATGCATGTGTACATCCGAGACGCAATCCAAGGTTACAATAAGGGTCGACCTAAGAGCCTCCTTCATCAACTCTTTGAGTTGCCACACTCTCCCCCACGTTAGCCATCTCATTAGTTTCTGTACTAATTGCAACATATGCATTCAACCACTCAAGAAAATATTATTAGGTAAATGCCCCCTTGACATATCAAATCCTATTGTGTGTGATTCAATTGGTCTATATCCACTAATTACTGAGTTCTCTATGTGGGTCAATTTAGAGAACTCATTACATTGTACCCATTCAATGAAAAGATAGAAATATATTTAAAAGTGTATTTCAAAAATAATAAATATTTTTCCATAACCAATTATATATGCACTCCTGAAGTATCATACACAGCCCTTAAATGTATACTCCCTGTGCACATCTGATGACATTAATATCATGTAGTATTTACTTCACACCTAGCTAAATGTGCAGCAAGTGTGCAGTGTCTTGGCTTACCTCTGATATGATACTCCACTTAGAGGTGAGGTAAATAGCTAAAAAATGGTTATCCTCTTAAGGCCCAGAGGAATGTGCTAAGAGAATAGTCTCTTCTTTTAGCATCAGGTAGTTACTAGATGGGCCTTCTGTGAAAAGTCTAATGGATTCAAAGGGCCTCCTGATATATGAGATTTTAGGGACTTTAAAATAAAATGCTCATTTTTTTGGAAATAAAAAGCGTGCTTTACAAATTAATTAACTAAGGTTAAAATTTGAAGGATGAGTAATAAGGGATAACAAGTGCTTACAGTCTAGATCGTGAAAAACTTTGTTTTGTCAGTCCCATACAATTGTGGGCACACCTGAAAAGTGAGTTTGATGTTGGATTAACTATGTTTGCATTAATTACTTGTCAACATGTTAGCGAATATGAGGAATTTTTATAAGATACTTGCATAAACAGTTCTAGTTTAAGTGACTACACACTACAGTCCTTTAAAATAGATCATGGTTGTAACAACCCAAAATTTTAAAATGAGGATAAATAAAAAAATTTCTTATGAAAAATTTAAAATTAATCAAGCAAAAGTTTAATAGAAGATCTAAAGTGTAATATGTGTTGAACCACTCTCTATTTGTTCTTGTATTTTGGTGATAACAAAATTTATGATGTAATAGAATATTTTTTTCATCTGTGTCGCATCAATCTCATAGCAAAATACTGAGTCTCACATTGATGCAATATGGCGCACTAAAAGGATAAATTCGATGTCTAACTCATATACATCGATTTCTGTTTAAAGTGCCAAAGTAACAAGCGCTACAACGATTTGCTAAGAAATCGATGCCATAACGATTTCTTCTGTAAACGCAACGATTTGCTAAGAAATCGATGCCATAACGATTTTAAGTGTTCGCAACGATTTTTTCTGTAAGCGCAACGACTTGCTAAGAAATCGATGCCATATCGATTTTATAAGTGATCACATCGATTTCTTTACTGATCACAACGATTTCTTCAATGATCATAACGACTTGTCTTTCACATCGATTTGTTCATAAACTTGCAACGATTTACTTGTAAATGAACAACGATTTCTCTTGAATATCTTGAAAGTGTTTTTGGCGCTCATTGAAAAGTCAAATATTGTCTGACACAAAAAGCTGCATGCATAATCTTGTCAGAAAAAGATTTGACCTACTATTTTCAGTATGTTAGCAGAAGCACAGTACTATGCATCGTTTATCATAAACACTCTTTTATGCTAATGCTTTCTTCTATGTGTACAGACCTCGAAGACCGTCAGAGTCTGATTAAGACAAATGAAGAGGAATGAGCAACGGCTAGAAATCCAACGGATCTCTTCAAAGGATCCATTCAAATTGCTCATATAAAAGAAGAAGCTTAGCTGAAGAAAAAGAAGAGCCTTTTCCTGAATATCTTTGAAGGAGTGTACAACTGTGAGAAGAACCTCAACGACACATACACTCCAAGAAAGAGAGAAAGAGCCTGAGTCCAGAAGAAGCACTCAAGCTTTCAAGCATCTCAAGCGTTCAAGCACTATTGCTTTCTTTTCTCTCTTCTGTTTCTCTCCGAGCTCATTGTATATCTGGGGAGAGTCTGGGACTGTGAGCTTTACACAAGTGTTTATCTTGTAAAGCTTCTCAGTCTGATCTTTCTAAGAAAGATCCTTGTCCAGATAGGACTGTATACAGTAGTTAACCCAGCTAGGGGTTGTGTCTAGCTGAACCAAACTGGGGTTTGTACCAGTTGTAAACCTAGCTAGGGGTTAGTGTCTAGCAGAACCGCACTGGGGTTTGTATTAGGAGGTTGGCTTCTTTACCTGTAAGAGAAGTGAGCTACCTTCTTGCCCGGGAAAGAGAAAGACCAGCTGGGGTGCTGGGTGTTGTAGTGTCCTTAAGGGGGACTGTACCCTTGGTTAGTGAAATCCCAAGAGGTTGCTTGGGGACTGGACGTAGGACTTCCATGTGGGAAGGGCCGAACCAGGATAAATTCCTTGTGTCATTTGTGTGATTGTTTATTTGCTTCCGCACTACTACTCTTTATCACACTAAACTAACCAACCTTCAAGTGTTAATTTCTATGTTTAAGTTTCTATTTCAGATTTCAGAGAAACCTATTCACCCCCCCTCTAGGCTAGCTTGCTGCCATACCGAAAGGGCCAACAAGTGGTATCAGAGCGGGTCTCTGAACTTTCAAGAAGATCCAATGATCTTAGAGCAAAGATCCATGGCAGCTCAAGGATATGCTGAAGGTCAATCCGTCACCAGACCTCCATTCTTCGATGGAGAAGATTATCAATATTGGAAGATGAGAATGGAATGCTTCATTCGAGGCACAGACTTTGATCTGTGGCAGGTAATAGAGGTAGGTGATTTCATTATTGTTCCAGCTGAAGGCACCATTGCCATTACAGCAGCTGATAAGAGTAAGCTATCTCTAAACTTTAAGGCTAAAAACTATCTATGTTGTGCTTTATCTAAAAGAGAGTTCAGTAGAGTTTCTGCATGTAAATCTGCTAAAGAAATATGGGATAAATTGCAGATAACCTATGAAGGAACAGATAAAATAAAACAAACTAGGATAGATATTCTTATCTCTCAATATGAGCAATTTAAAATGCTTCCAAATGAAAACATTACTACTATGTATAATAGATTTTCAAGTATAGTAGTAGGTTTAAATTCTCTTGGAAAAATTCTTTCTAATGAAGAAACCGTTAGAAAAATACTTAGGTCCTTAACTATTTCATGGACACCTAAGGTAAGGAGGCCCACGATTTAACCAAATTATCAATTGATAATTTAATAGGTTCTCTCATGGCACATGAAATAATATGGAGCGATTATCTGAAAGCTCATCTAAGAAGAAATGTACTAATGCTCTTAAAGTTGCAGCTGCTCCTTCACTTCTTCTTCTTCTAGTTCCCAGGATGCAGATTCTGAAGACGGTAATATGGATGAAGTATTGTCCAAGCTTCAGAGATTTTGAAGAAGAAGAAAAACAGATCAAGAAGGATCCAAAGAAAAGAGAAAAAGGAAAAAGAACCAGTTTGCTATGAATGCAAAAACCTGGACATCTGAGACCAGACTGTCCAAGGCTCAAGAAGATTGGCCAATCTGATAAGCCCAAGAAGTAGCACAAGAAATTTAAAAGAAAATCCATGGCGGCTGCATGGGAGAATGATGAGGTCACAAGCTCTGAATCATCAAGCTCAGATTCCGAAAAGGAGCAGGTAAATCTAGCCCTCATGGTGGGACTAGATGAGGTACATTCTGACTCATTTTTTAATTCTTGCACAAATTCAGGGTCAGAATCAGAAGACTTAGAAGAAGTCTTTAATGACTGTATGAAAAACATAAAGGGGTTGTAAAAGAATTAAAAACTCTGAAAAACAACTCTACTTGCTTAGAAAACACCAATTCTGATCTTAAATCCGAATTGGAGCAACTAGAAAAACAATTAAAAGACAATAAAGACAATATTTATCTTTTGAATGAAAATTTAAAAAATAAGGACAATGAAAGTTAGAGTTAGAAGAAAAAGTAAAAACTCTAATTAAAGAAAATCTCTATTTAAAAGAATCAGTTAAAAAATTAACAAAATGAAAAGCTTCTTTAGTTCTATGTTTGAAAGGGTCAAACCTGGAAATAACAAGCAAGGTCTTGGATACAAACCTCCTGAAAAAGGAAAACAAGTCATATTTCCTGAAAAATATCCATTACCAAAATTTGTAAGAGAAACCAAGTTACCTCAGAAAATGGCCCCTGTAAAAGAAAATGTTTTAAAAAATTATGTCCTAACAGACATCATAAAAACAATAAGAACTGCAAAATAGATTATATTCATGTTGTTCTCATTGTAATAAATTAGGACACACAGTAAACACCTGCACAACAAGGCACTTAGTTTGGATTCCCAAAGGTTATTTTCATGCATCTAACCATCAAGGACCCAAAAAGATTTGGGTACCTACCTCTGAGTAATGTATTTGCAGGTTAGCCTTGGAGCATCAAAAACCAAGAATGCTCAAGGCAGGAGTGACTGCAGATTCTTCATTCAAATCACATCTGAAGAAAGAGTAGTCACAAAAATGAATTAGTCTTTATTACTAACAATTATTTGCAAGTTTCATTCAGGTGGAGTCTCTCATTCAGGGGGAGCACAGATTAAGGGGGAGTCATTCCATATCAACTATCCTTGTTGAACCCCTCAATGGTAAGAAATTCTCTCAAAGGGGGAGAGAAATTCCTGGTAAGATCCTTCCTTTTTGGTTAGTGACAAAAAGGGGGAGAGTTTGTATGAATTTTCTGAAACCTCTATGCTTTATATATATTATTGTCAGAAAATTCTCATAATTTTGTCATCACCAAAAAGGAGGAGATTGTTGAACCACTCTCTATTTGTTCTTATATTTTGGTGATAACAAAATTTATGATGTAACTTAAATTGAATATTTGGTTTCATCTGTGTCGCATCAATCTCATAGCAAAATGCTGAGTCTCACATTGATGCAATATGACGCACTAAAAGGATAAAGTCGATGTCTAACTCATATACATCGATTTCTGTTTAAAGTGCCAAAGTAACAAGCGCTACAACGATTTGCTAAGAAATCGATGCCATAACGATTTCTTCTATAAGCGCAACGATTTGCTAAGAAATCGATGCCATAACGATTTCATAAGTGTTCACAACGATTTCTTCTGTAAGCGCAACGACTTGCTAAGAAATCGATGCCATATCGATTTTATAAGTGATCACATCAATTTCTTTACTGATCACAACGATTTCTTCAATGATCATAACGACTTGTCTTTCACATCGATTTGTTCATAAACTTGCAACGATTTACTTGTAAATGAACAACGATTTCTCTTGAATATCTTGAAAGTGTTTTTGGCGCTCATTGAAAAGTCAAATATTGTCTGACACAAAAGTTGCATGCATAATCTTGTCAGAAAAAGATTTGACCTACTATTTTCAGTATGTTAGCAGAAGCACAGTACTATGCATCGTTTATCATAAACACTCTTTTATGCTAATACTTTCTTCTATGTGTACAGACCTCGAAGACCGTCAGAGTCTGATTAAGACAAATGAAGAGGAGATGAGCAACGGCTAGAATCCAACGGATCTCTTCAACGGATCCATTCAAATTGCTCATATAAAAGAAGAAGTTTAGCTGAAGAAAAAGAAGAGCCTTTTCCTGAATATCTTTGAAGGAGTGTACAACTGTGAGAAGAACCTCAACGGCACATACACTCCAAGAAAGAGAGAAAGAGCCTGAGTCCAAAAGAAGCACTCAAGCTTTCAAGCATCTCAAGCGTTCAAGCATTCAAGCACTATTGCTTCTTTTCTCTCTTCTGTTTCTCTCCGAGCTCATTGTATATCTGGGAGAGTCTGGGACTGTGAGCTTTACACAAGTGTTTATCTTGTAAAGCTTCTTAGTCTGATCTTTCTAAGAAAGATTATTGTCCAGCTGTAGGACTGTATACAGTAGTTAACCCAGCTAGGGGTTTGTGTCTAGCTAACCAAACTGGGGTTTGTACCAGTTGTAAACCTAGCTAGGGTTAGTGTCTAGTAGAACCGCACTGGGGTTTGTACCAGGAGGTTGGCTTCTTTACCTGTAAGAGAAGTGGGCTGCCTTCTTGCTCGGGAAAGAGAAGAAGACCAGCTGGGGTGCTGGGTGTTGTAGTGTCCTTAAGGGGACTGTACCCTTAGTTAGTGAAATCCCAGAGGTTGCTTGGGGACTGGACGTAGGACTTCCATGTGGGAAGGCCGAACCAGGATAAATTCCTTGTGTCCTTTGTGTGATTGTTTATTTGCTTCCGCACTACTACTTTTTATCACACTAAACTAACCAAACCTTCAAGTGTTAATTTCTGTGTTTAAGTTTCTATTTCAGATTTCAGAGAAACCTATTCACCCCCCCTCTAGGCTAGCTTGATGCCATACCGAAAGGGCAACAATATGGGCCCTAGAAAGCATTAATTGAGTTGTAAGAAAGGCTAAAATAAGTCTTTCATTGATAAAAGTAAAACTAGGAATTTCTCATCATAATAATCCCATTCGTATTGGAAACTCAATTTGCACTAAATTAATAATCCCATTACATCTGATCTCAATTAGCTTGATTAAAAAAATATTATTTGTGAAATCTCTTAATTGGATCTTAGGAAGAAGTTCTTAATTAATAACAACATCATGAGATTAATAACTTAAACACCTGAATTAATAAAAGTGTAAGTAAATAAAATTTCTTAAGAATAATTCTACAAACTATCAAATAAAAAGTTAGTAGGGAACTAGGAGTTGCATTGTAATTGGACTAAAGAAAGACCTAACTGGCTTAAAAGAGAATAAAACTCTAAAATTTGTAATGCCTAAAAACCCATTATTATGTTGGGTTAAATGAGCTAAATAAGTCTAATGGGCCATCATATGAAGCTAAAACCTAACCTAGTAAGGAAGATTCAAATTTCTGTCAAACTCCTAATCAAAACAAGAGTTAAAGAAGAAAATCGACCTTAACTCAAGTTGGAATCGGATTGGTACCCTACACATAAGATAAGAGTTAAATTAGGACTCTTAAAACCCTAATCTAGTAAGAGAGAATCATTCTTTATCATGTACCCTAATCAAATTGGGGAAATGAGGCTCCAATTTAAGTAGGAAACTATGCCAAATCATAACTTTTCCTCTCTCTTATAGCTAGAGTTTCAATTAGACTCATGAGAGCCACAGATCCATAACAAGACTCAAACCTCTTACTTGTAAATACCCATTTTTTGCCCATAAATAGAGTCACATTTCTTGTTCTCGTAATGCATCTCAAGTTGGTTATCATCTTGAACCCATAATCTATCCAGTTTGAGCTTAATATGTCTAAATTCTAGCTTATCTCGTCCAATTATTACCCAAAAGTCCTTGTTCTTATCAATATTTCGGGTTTCAGATCCTACACTTGACGCGTCAGGTCGTGGGGATGCGTTACCATTATCACAGCAGATACCTTTTGACATCTTAGTGCATGCATGTCCATTCACATCCAAAGCCTTAACACGTCAGCCCGATTGATCGCATTCTTGTTATCACGACAGACCCCTTTGACGCGTTATCCAATGCAAATCTATTCACGTCTAAACCGTATTGCGTCGGGTCCTTTGAACGCGTTAATCTTTGTTACGGTGCCCTAATACGACACGTTAAGAGTCTGCATGGCAGAAGTCACACAAGTCATCTCTCTCTTATCCAACCGATCTTATCTCAATCCCAACAACCATAGGATGATCTCTAGCCAAGAGATTCGGTTCTAACCAACCCTAAGACCTTCCTAGGACTCCGATCTCATGGATTTACTTGAATTTAATCTCACTTTTGAGTGATTATCCTCCTAATGATGAGATGACTCTTCACCTCTCTTAAAAACCACTCCATTTCTCTCCTAGCCAGAGGTTAGACACCAGAGAGACTCCCATCCATGCTCAGATGCTACTGCACAGCCAAGGAGGGCATCTCCTCAGAGTCACCCTCTTGGGACATCCTCTCTCTCCTCTCTTTCATGCATGATAGATAGGTTTCTTCATTTTTTTAGATAGCTTCACATTTCCACACCCATTTTTTAACCCTAAGGGTTTTCCAAACAGTCCCAGGTTCATACCCTCCATGTCATTCTTTTTCTCTTTTAAGCTAGATATAGATACTACACTATTTGATGTACTAATAGGGATTTTCTTTCTTATTTTCTTTGTTTTGACGGATACCACTTTTTTCCGGGGTGCTACACCCTCCCCCACTTAAGAGAATTTGGTCTCCAAATTCATAGATAGAATTTATTGTACCAGTGAGGTGTAGTTACTTGTGAATAGCTTCAGATATTTCTTGCGCATTGCTTCCTCAGTTTCCACATCTCGTCTTCATCCGTGCGTTGATTCCATCTAACCCTTACCAGTCGGATTACCTTGTTCCTTAGTTGGCGCAGTTCCCGATCCACGATCTTAATTGGCCTCTCTTCGACCGTCTCGGAGTGTTGATTTCGAATTCTGCTCACATAAGCGATTCCGACACCTGGGCGGAAAGTTATGGCCAGTTCCTTCGCGAAAGGGGTGACTATATCGGCGATGTTGGTGCACCCATATCAATGACCTGGGGAGGAATTTTCGTGTCGTTGAACACAACTTCCGATCGCCGTGACAGGCCGACTCTGTGTGGTTGCCCCGCCCGGGATTCACGTGATCGAGAGAGACGTTACTGGCAGAAAACCTTGGAAATGGGGAGATTGTCAACCGGAATCGCAATCTTGGAGTGCAAAATGAGGTTTTTCGACCATGAAATGACGTCTTATCACCTGAGGCAATAAGGGGGCGACGAGCGACTCTGAGTGCTGATTCCGAATTGGGGTCTTATAAGCGATTCTGATAACCGAGCGGAAAGTTATGCCCATTTGAGCGAAGGGGTGTCCGTATATGATCGCATCGGCTGCCCACGACCACCCTCTCAGAGAGGAATTTGGGCGCCGGACCAGAAATCTCCAAATCCGACCTTTTTCCAACCAGGTCGAAGTGTCGATTCCGAATTGGGGACTCGCGGCGGTTCCGATCACCGTGCGAACAAATATCAGCATCTTACCTAAGGGGTACGACAATCAGTGTACTAGTGCACACGCTCTGCGGTGGAATTTCGGCCCCGGCATAGAATTCAGAAAAAAAAAGCGTCATGTCGACCGTCTCTAAGTGCCGATTCCGAATTGTGCTTATATAAGCGATTCCGACACCCAGACGGAAAGTTATAGCCACTTCTTTTGTGGAAGGGGTGAGAATAATCCAAAAGGGGTGACTATATCGGCGATGTTGGTGCACCATATCAACGACCTGGGGAGGAGTTCTTGCACCGAGTTGAACACAACTTCCGATCGTTGTGACAGGCCGACTACGTGTGGTTGCCCCGCCCAGGATTCACGTGATCGAGGGAGACGTTACTGGAAGAAAACCTTGGAAATAGAAAGATCGTCGGCCAGAATCACAATTTTAGAGTGCGAAACAAAGGTTGTTCGACCCCGAAACGACGTCTTATCGCGTAAGGCAATAAGGGGGCGATGAGCGACTCTGAGTGCCGATTCTGAATTGGGGTCCTATAAGCGATTCCGATAACTAAGTGGAAAGTTATGCCCGTTTGAGTGAAGGGGTGTCCGTATGTGATAGCATCGGCTGCCTGCGACCACGCTCCCAGAGAGGAATTTGGGCGCCAGACCGAAAATATCTGAATCTGACCTTCTACCGACCGGGTCGAAGTGTCGATTCCAAATTGGGGACTCGCGGGCGGTTCCGATCACCGTGCGAACAAATATCTACGTCATACCTAAGGGGTACGACAATCGGTGTACTAGTACACACACTCCGCGGTGGAATTTCAGCCCCAGCACGAAATTCCATGAAACCAGCGTCCTGTCGACCGTCTCGGAGTGCCGATTCCGAATTGTGCTCACATAAGCAATTCCGACACCCGGTAGGAAAGTTATGGCCAGTTCCTTCGAGGAAGGGGTGAGAATAATCCGAAAGGGATGACTATATCGGCGATGATGGTGCACCCATATCAACGACCTGGGGAGGAGTTCTCGCGCCGAGTTGAACAGAACTTCCGATAGCCGTGAGAGGCCGACTCCGTGTGGTTGCCCCACCCGGGATTCACGTGATCGAGGGAGACGTTACTGGCAGAAAACCATGGAAACAGAGAGATTGTAGGCCAGAATTGCAATTTTGGAGTGTGAAACAAAGGTTTTTCAACCCCAAAACGACGTCTTATAGCCTGAGGCAATAAGGGGGTGACGCGACTCTGAGTGCCGATTCCGAATTGGGGTTTTATAAGCGATTCTGATAACCGAGTGGAAAGTTATGCCCCTTTGAGCGAACGGGTGTCCGTATGTGATCGCATCTGCTGCCCGCAACCACGCTCCCGGAGAGGAATTGGGCGCTGGACCAGAAATCTCTAAATCTGACCTTTTGCCGACCGGGTCGGAGTGCTGATTCTGAATTGGCGACTCACGGGCGGTTCCGATCGCCGCGCGAACAAATATTAGCATCTTACCCAAGAGGTACGACAATCGGTGTACTAGTACACACGCTCCGCGGTGGAATTTTGGCCACGACACGGAATTCATCGAAAGCAGCGTCCTGTCGACCGTCTCGTTGTCGATTCTGAATTGTGCTCACATAAGCGATTCCGACATCTGGGCGGAAAGTTATCGCCAATTCTTTCGTGGAAGGGGTGAGAATAATCCGAAAGGGTGACAATATCGGCGATGTTGGTGCACCCATATCAAAGACCTGGGGAGGAGTTCTCACGCCGAGTTGAACATAACTTCCGTTCGCCGTGACAGGCCGACTACATGTGGTTGCCCCACCCAGGATTCACGTGATCGAGGGAAATGTTACTGGTAGAAAACCTTGGAAACACAGAGATCGTCAGCCAGAATCACAATTTTGAGTGCGAAACGAAGGTTTTTCGACCCCGAAATGACGTCTTCTCGCGTGAGGCAATAAGGGCGCGACGAGACTCCGAGTGCCGATTCTGAATTGGGGTCTTATAAGTGATTCTGATAATCGAGTGGAAAGTTATGTTCGATTTGAGCGAAGGGGTGTCCGTATGCGATCGCATCGGCTGCCTGCGACCACTCTCCCAGAGAGGAATTTTGGCGCCAGACCGGAAATCTCGAATTCGACCTTTTGCCTACCGGGTGGAAGTGCCGATTCCGAATTGGGGACTCGCGGGCGGTTTTGATCGATGCGTGAACAAATATCCACGTCTTACCCAAGAGGTACGACAATCGGTGTACTAGTACAGACGCTCTTGGTGGAAATTTGGCAACGACACGGAATTTATCGAAAGTAGCGTCCTGTCGACCGTCTCGGAGTGCCGATTCCGAATTGTACTTACATAAGCGATTCCGACATCTGGGCGGAATGTTATGGCCAGTTCTTTCGTGGAAGGGGTGAGAATAGTCTGAAAGGGGTGACAATATCAGTGATGTTGGTGCACCCATATCAACGACCTGGGGAGGAGTTCTCACGCTGGTTGAACACAACTTTTGATCTCCGTGACAGGCCGACTACATGTGGTTGCCCCGCCCGGGATTCACGTGATCGAGGGAGACGTTACTGGCAGAAAACCTTGGAAACAAAGAGATCATCGGCCAGAATCATAATTTTGGAGTGCGAAACGAATGTTTTTCGACCCCGAAACGACGTCTTATCGCGTGAGGCAATAAGGGTGCGACGAGCGACTCTGAATGCCGATTTCGAATTGGGGTCCTATAAGCGATTCCGATAACCGAGTGAAAGTTATGCCCGTTTGAGCGAAGTGGTGTCGTATGCGATCGCATCAGCTGCCCGCGACCACGCTCCCGGAGAGGAATTTGGGTGTCGAACAAAAAATATCTGAATCCGACCTTCTGCCGACCGGGATGAAGTGTCGATTTCGAATTGCGGACTCGCGGGCGATTCCGATCGCCGTGCGAACAAATATCTGGGTCATACCCAAGGGGTACGACAATTGGTGTACTAGTACACACGCTCCGCGGTGGAATTTTGGCCCCAGCATGGAATTCTGTAAAACCAGCGTCCTATCGACCGTCTCGGAGTGCCGATTCCGAATTGTGCTCACATTAACAATTTTGACACCTGGGCGGAAAGTTATGGCCAGTTCTTTCGCGGAAGGGGTGAGAATAATCCGAAAGGGGTGACTATATCGGCGATGATGGTGCACCCATATCAACGACTTGGGGAGGAGTTCTCGCGTCGAGTTGAACACAACTTCTGATCTCCGTGAGATGCCGACTCCATGTGGTTGCCCCACCTGGGATTCACGTCATCGAGGAGACGTTACTGGAAGAAAACCATGGAAACAAAGAGATTGTTGGCCAGAATCGCAATTTTGGAGTGCAAAATGAAGGTTTTTCGACCCAGAAATGACGTCTTATAGCCTGAGACAATGTGGGGCGACGAGCGACTCTGAGTGCTGATTCCGAATTGGGGTCTTATAAGGGATTCCGATAACCGAGCAGAAAGTTATGCTCGTTTGAGCGAAGGGGTGTCTGTATGCGATCGCATCTGTTGCCCGCGACCACGCTCCCGGAGAGGAATTTGGGCGCCGGACTGGAAATCTCCGAATCTGACCTTTTGCCGACTAGGTCGAAGTGCCGATTCCGAAATGGGGACTCGCGGGCGGTTCCAATTGCCGCACGAACAAATATCCGCGTCTTACCCAAGGGGTATGACAATTGGTGTACTAGTACACACGCTCCACGATGGAATTTCTGCCCTGGCACAGAATTCAGCGAAACTAGTGTCCTGTCGACGTCTCGGAGTGCCGATTCCGAATTGTGCTCACACAAGCGATTTCGACACCCGGGCAGAAAGTTATGGCATGTTCTTTGTGGAAGGGGTGAGAATAATCCGAAAGGGGTGACTATATCGGCGATGTTGGTGCACCCATATCAATGACCTGGGGAGGAGTTCTCGCACCGAGTTGAACACAACTTCGATCGCCGTGATAGGCCAACTCTGGGTGGTTGCCCCGCCCGGGATTCACGTGATCGTGGGAGACGTTACTTGCAGGAAACCATGGAAATGGAGAGATCGTCGGCCAGAATCGTAATTTTGGAGTGCGAAACGATAGTTTTTCGACCTCAAAATGGTGTCTTATTGCCTGAGGCAATAAGAGGGCAACGAGCGACTCTGAATGCCGATTCCGATAACCGAGTGGAAAGTTATGCCCGTTTGAGCGAAGGGGTGTTCGTATGTGATGGCATCTGCTGCCCGCGACCACGCTCCCGAAGAGGAATTTGGGCGGCGGACCAGAATTCTCCAAATCCGACCTTTTGCCGACTGGGTCGATGTGCCGATTCTGAAATGGGGACTCGCGGGTGGGTCTGATCGCCGCGCTAACAAATATCGGCGTCTTACCCAAGGGGTACGACAATCGGTGTACTAGTACACACGCTTCGCGGTGGAATTTTGGAAACGGCACAGAATTCATCGAAAGTAGCGTCCTATCGACCGTCTCGGACTGCTGATTCCGAATTATGCTCACATAAGCGATTCCGACATCCGGGCGGAATGTTATGGCTAGTTCTTTCGTGGAAGGGGTGAGAATAATCTGAAAGGGGTGACAATATCGGCGATGTTGGTGCACCCATATCAACGACCTGGGGTGGATTTCTCGTGCTGAGTTGAACACAACATCCGATCGCCATGATAGGCTGACTCTGTGTGGTTGCCCCGCCCAGGATTCTCGTGATCGAGGGAGACGTTACTGGAAGAAAACCTTGGAAACAGAGAGATCGTCGGCCAGAATCACAATTTTGGAGTGCGAAGCGAAGGTTTTTCAACGCCGAAACGACGTCTTATCGCCTGAGGCAACAAGGGGCGACGAGCGACTCTTAGTGCCGATTCTTATTGGGGTCTTATAAGCGATTCCGATAACCGAGCGGATAGTTATGCCCATTTGAGCGAAGGGGTGTCCATATGCAATCGCATCGGCTACCTGCGACCACGCTCGCGGAGAGGAATTTGGGTGCCGGATCGGAAATCTCCGAATCAGACCTTCTACCGACCGGATCGAAGTGCCAATTCCAAATTGGGGACTCGCGGGCGGTTATGATCGCTGCGCGAACAAATATCCACGTCTTACCAGGGGTACGACAATCGTTGTACTTGCACACACACTCCGCGGTGGAATTTCAGCCCCGGCATGGATTTCAATGAAACCAGTGTCCTGTCAACCTTCTCGGAGTGCCAATTCTGAATTGTGCTCACATAAGCGATTCCGACACCCGGGCGGAAAGTTATGTCCAGTTCATTCGTGGAAGGGGTGCACACGCTCCGGGGGGAAATTTTGGCCCCAGAATAGAATTCCACGAAACCAGTGCCTTGTCGACCGTCTCGGAGTGCCGATTTCGAATTGTTGTCACATAAATGATTCCAATGCCCGTGCGGAAAGTTATGCCCAATTCTTTCGCTGAAGGGGTGAGAATAAACGGAGGGGGTGACTATATCGGCGATTTTCGGGCACCCATATCCACGACCTGGGGAGGAGATCTAGTGTCGAGTTGAACACGACTTCCGATCACTATGACTGGGCGGCTCTGCGTGTGGGCTCCGCCAGCGATTCGCATAATCGAGGGAGTCGCTACAGTAAAAAAACCTTGGAATAGGGGAGATCGTCGGCTAGAATCGCAATTTCAGAGTGCGAAACGAAGGTTTTTCGACCCCGAAACGACGTCTTATCGCCTGAGGCAGTAACAAAGCGTCGAGCACCTCTGAGCGCCGATTCCGAATTGTGGTCTTATAAGCGATTCCGATAACCGAGCGAAAAGTTATGCCTATTTGAGCGAAGCGGTGTCCGTATGCAATCGCATCGGCAGCCTGCGACCGCGCTCCCGGAGAGGAATTGGGCGCCGGACCAGAAATCTCCGAATGCGACCTTTTACTGATCGGGTCGAAGTGCCAATTCTGATTGGGGCCTCGCGGGGGTTCCGACCCCCGGGCGAATAAATATCTGCGTCCGACCGGAGGGTACGGCAGTCGTGTACTAGTACACACGCTCGGGGGGGGGGGGGGGGGGGGGGGAAATTCGGCCCCAGAACGGAATTCCGCAAAACCAGCACCTTGTCGACCGTCTCGGAGTGCCGATTCCGAGTTGTGGTCACATAAACGATTTCGATGCCCGTGCGGAAAGTTATGTCCAATTCTTTCGCTGAAGGGGTGAGAATAAACCGAGGGGGTGACAATATCGGCGATGTTCGGGCGCCATATACACGACCTGGGGAGGAGATCTCACGTCGAGTTGAACACGACTTCCGATCAGTATGACTGGTCGACTCCGCGTGTGTGGGATCTGCCAGCGATTCGCATAATTGAGGGAGTCGTACAGCCAAAAAACCTTGGAATAGGGGAGATCGTCGGCTAGAATAGCAATTTCGGAGTGTGAAACGAAGGTTTTTCGACCCCGAAATGACGTCTTATCACTTAAGGCAATAAGGTGGCGTCGAGCGCCTCTGAGTGCCGATTCCGAATTGGGGTCTTATAAGCGATTCCGATAACCGAGCGAAAAGTTATGCCTGTTTGAGCGAAGCGGTGTCCGTATGTGATCGCATCGGCAGCCTGCGACCGCGCTCCCAGAGAGGAATTGAGGAACCGGACCGGAAATCTACGAATGCGACCATTTAACGAGCGGGTCGAAGTACCGATTCTGAATTGGGGCCTTGCGGGTGAATCCGACCTTCGGGTGAATAAATACATACGTGTCCGACCGGAGGGTACGGCAGTCGGTGTACTAGTACACACGCTCCGGGGGGGGGGGGGGGGGGAATTTGGCCCCATAACGGAATTCCCGAAACCAGCGCCTTGTCGACCGTCTCGGAGTGCCGATTCTGAATTGTGGTCACATAAACGATTCCGATGCCGTGCAGAAAGTTATGCCCAATCTTTCGCTGAAGGGGTGGGAATAAACCGGAGGGGGTGACTATATCGGCGATGTTCGGGCACCCATATCCATGACCTGGGGAGTAGATTTCACGTCACGTTGAACACGACTTCCGATCACTGTGACTGGGCGGCTCCGCGTGTGGGCTCCGCCAGCGATTCGCATAATCGAGGGAGTCGCTACAGCAAAAAAACCTTAGAATAGGGGAGATCGTCGGCTAGAATCGCAATTTCAGAGTGCGAAATGAAGGTTTTTCGACCCCGAAACAACGTCTTATCGCCTGAGGCAAATAAGGTGGCGTCGAGCGTCTCTGAGTGCCGATTCCGAATTGGGGTCTTATAAGCGATTCCGATAATCGAGCGAAAAGTTATGCCTGTTTGAGCGAAGCAGTGTCCGTTTATGATCGCATCGGCAGCCTGCGACCGCGCTCCTGGAGAGGAATTTGGGAGCCGGACTGGAAATCTCCGAATGCGGACATTTACTGACCGGGTCGAAGTTCCGATTCTGAATTGGGGCCTCGCGGGCAGTTCTGACCCCGGGCGAATAAATATCTGCGTCGACCGGAGGGTACGGCAGTCGGTGTACTAGTACACACGCTCTGGGGGGGAATTTCGGCCCTAGAACGGAATTCCACGAAACCAGTGCCTTGTCGACGTCTCGGAATGCCGATTCCGAATTATGGTCACATAAACGATTCGATGCCCGTGCAGAAAGTTATTCCCAATTCTTTCGCTGAAGGGGTGAGATAAACCGGAGGGGGTGACTATATCGGCGATGTTCGGGCACCCATATCCACGACCGGGAGGAGATCTCGCGTCGAGTAAACATGACTTCCGATTACTGTGACTGGGCGGCTCCCCATGTGGGCTCCACCATCGATTCGCATAATCGAGGGAGTCGCTACAGCCAAAAAACCTTGGAATAGGGGAGATCGTCGGCTAGAATCGCAATTTTGGAGTGCAAAACGACGGTTTTTCGACCCCGAAACGACGTCTGATCGCCTGAGGCAATAAGGGGGCGTCGAGCGCCTTTGAGTGTCGATTCCGAATTAGGGTCTTATGAGCGATTCCGATAACCGAGCGAAAAGTTATGCCTGTTTGAGCGAAGCGGTGCCCGTATGTGATCGCATCGGCAGCCTGCGACCGCGCTCCGGAGAGGAATTTGGGGCGCGGACTGGAAATCTCCGAATGCGACCATTTACCGACCGGGTCGAAGTGCCGATTCTGAATTGGGGCCTCGCGGGTGGTTCCGACCCCCGGGAAAATAAATATCCGTGCCGACCGGATGGTACGACAGTCGGTGTACTAGTACACACGCTCCGGGGGGGAATTTCGGCCCAAGAACGGAATTCCACGAAACCAGTGCCTTGTCGACCGTCTGAGTGTCGATTCCGAATTGTTGTCACATAAACGATTCCGATCCGTGCGGAAAGTTATGCCCAATTCTTTCGCTGAAGGGGTGAGAATAAACAGGAGGGGGGACTATATCGGCGATGTTCGGGCACCCATATCCACAACCTGGGGAGGAGATCTCGCGTCGAGTTGAACAAGACTTCCGATCCCTGTGATGGCGGCTCCGCGTGTGGGCTCCGCCAGCGATTCGCGTAATCGAGGGAGTCGCTACAACCAAAAAACTTGAAATAGGGGAGATCGTCGGTTAGAATCGCAATTTCGGAGTGCGAAACGAAGGTTTTTCGACTTTGAAACGACGTCTTATCACCTGTGGCAATAAGGGGTTGTCGAGCGCCTCTGAGTGCCGATTCCGAATTGGGGTCTATAAGCGATCCGATAACCGAGCGAAAAGTTATGCCTGTTTGAGCGAAGCGGTGTCCGTATGCGATCGCATCGGCAGCATGCGACTACGCTCTCGGAGAGGAATTTGGGCGCCGGACCGGAAATCTACGAATGCGACCATTTACCGACCTTGTCGAAGTGCCGATTCTGAATTGGGGCCTCGTGGGCGGTTCCGACCCTCGGGCGAATAAATATCCGCATCCGACCGGAGGGTACGACAGTCGATGTACTAGTACACACGCTCCGGGGGGGGGGGGGGGGGGGGAATTTCGGCCCCAGAACGGAATTCCACGAAACCAGTGCCTTGTCGACCGAATCGGAGTGCCGATTCCGAATTGTTGTCACATAAATGATTCCGATGCCCGTGCGGAAAGTTATGCCCAATTCTTTCGCTAAAGGGTGAGAATAAACCGGAGGGGTGACTATATCGGCGATGTTCGGGCACCCATATCCACGACCTGAGGAGGAGATCTCGCAACGAGTTGAACACGACTTCCGATCACTGTGACTGGGCGGCTCCGCGTGTGGGCTCCGCCAACGATTCGCATAATCGAGGGAGTCGCTACAACCAAAAAAAACTTGGAATAGGGGAGATCGTCGGTAGAATCGCAATTTCGACCCCAAAATGACGTCTTATTGCCTGAGGCAAATAAGGTGGCGTTGAGCGCCTCTGAGTGCCGATTCGAATTGGAGTTTATAAGCGATTCCGATAATCGAGCTAAAAGTTATGCCTATTTGAGCGAAGCGGTGTCCGTATGCGATCGCATCGGCTGCCTACGACCGCGCTTCCGAAGGGGAATTTGGGCGCCGGACCAGAAATCTCCGAATGCGACCATTTACCGACCGGGTCGAAGTGCCGATTCCGAATTGTGGTCACATAAACGATTCGAATGCCCGTACGGAAAGTTATGCCCAATTCTTTCGGAAGGGGTGAGAATAAAACGGAGGGGTGACTATATCGGCGATGTTCGGGGACCATCCACGACCTGGGGAGGAGATCTCGCGTCGAGTTGAACAGCGTCGAGTTGAACACGACTTCGATCACTGTGACTGGGTGGCTCCGCGTGTGGGCTCCGCCAGCGATTCGCATAATCGAGGGAGTCGCTACAACCAAAAAAACATGGAATAGGGGAGATCGTCGGCTAGAATCACAATTTCAGAGTGCGAAACGAAGGTTTTTCGACCCGAATCGCGTTTAACGCCTGAGGTAATAAGGGAGCGTCGAGCGCCTCTGAGTGCCGATTCCGAATTGGGGTTTTATAAGCGATTCCGATAACCGAGCGAAAAGTTATGCCTGTTTGGTGTCTGTATGCGATCGCTTCGGCAGCCTGCGACCGCGCTCCCGGAGAGGAATTTGGACGCCGGACCGGAAATCTATGAATGCGACCATTACCGACCGGGTCGAAGTGCCGATTCTGAATTGGGGCCTCGCGGGCGGTTCCGACCGGGCGAATAAATATCCGCGTCTGACGGAGGGTACGGCAGTCGGTGTAGTAGTACACATGCTCCAGGGGGGGAATTTTGGCCCCATAACGGAATTCCGTGAAACACATCGCCTTGTCGACCGTCTCGGAGTGCCGATTCCGAATTGTGGTCACATAAACGATTCCGATGCCGTGCGGAAAGTTATGCCTAATTCATCCGCTGAAGGGGTGGGAATAAACCGGAGGGGGTGACTATATCGGCGATGTTCGGGCACCCATATCCACGACCTGGGGAGTAGATCTCGCGTCGCGTTGAACAAGACTTCTGATCGCTGTGACTGGGTGGCTCGCGTGTGGACTCCGCCAGCGATTCGCGTAATCGAGGGAGTGGCTAAACCAAAAAACCTTGGAATAGGGGAGATCGTCGGCTAGAATCGCAATTTCGACCCCAAAATGACGTCTTATTGCCTGAGCAAATAAGGTGGCGTTGAGCGCCTCTGAGTGCCGATTCCGAATTGGAGCTTATAAGCGATTCCGATAATCGAGCTAAAAGTTATGCCTATTTGAGCGAAGCGGTGTCCGTATGCGATCGCATCGGCTCCTACGACCGCGCTTCCGAAGGGGAATTTGGGCGCCGGACCAGAAATCTCCGAATGCGACCATTTACCGACCGGGTCGAAGTGCCGATTCCGAATTGTGGTCACATAAACGATTCGAATGCCCGTACGGAAGTTATGCCCATTCTTTTCTTTCGCTGAAGGGGTGAGAATAACCGGAGGGGGTGACTATATCGGCGATGTTCGGGGACCCATATCCACGACCTGGGGAGGAGATCTCGCGTCGAGTTGAACACGTCGAGTTGAACACACTTCCGATCACTGTGACTGGGTGCTCCGCTGTGGGGCTCCGCCAGCGATTCGCATAATCGAGGGAGTCGCTACAACCAAAAAACCATGGAATAGGGGAGATCGTCGGCTAGAATCACAATTTCAGAGTGCGAAACGAGGGTTTTTTCGACCCGAATCGACGTCTTAACGCCTGAGGTAATAGGGAGCGTCGAGCGCCTCTGAGTGCCGATTCCGAATTGGGGTTTTATAAGCGATTCCGATAACCGAGCGAAAAGTTATGCCTGTTTGTGTCTGTATGCGATCGCTTCGGCAGCCGCGACCGCGCTCCCGGAGAGGAATTTGGACGCCGGACCGGAAATCTATGAATGCGACCATTTACCGACCGGGTCGAAGTGCCGATTCTGAATTGGGGCCTCGCGGGCGGTTCCGACCCGGGCGAATAAATACCGCGTCTGACCGGAGGGTACGGCAGTCGGTGTAGTAGTACACATGCTCCAGGGGGGGAATTTTGGCCCCATAACGGAATTCCGTGAAACCATCGCCTTGTCGACCGTCTCGGAGTGCCGATTCCGAATTGTGGTCACATAAACGATTCCGATGCCCGTGCGGAAAGTTATGCCAATTCTTCCGCTGAAGGGGTGGGAATAAACCGAGGGGGTGACTATATCGGCGATGTTCGGGCACCCATATCCACGACCTGGGGAGGAGATCTCGCGTCGCGTTGAACAAGACTTCTGATCGCTGTGACTGGGTGGCTCGCGTGTGGACTCCGCCAGCGATTCGCGTAATCGAGGGAGTGGCTACAACCAAAAAACCTGGGAATAGGGGAGATCGTCGGCTAGAATCGCAATTTCAAAGTGCGAAACGAAGGTTTTTCTACCCCGAATCGACGTCTTATCGCCTGAGGTAATAAGGGGCGTCGAGCGCCTCTGAGTGCCGATTCCGAATTGGGGTCTTACAAGCGATTCCGATACCCGAGCGAAAAGTTATGCTTGTTTGAGCGAAGCGGTGTCCGTATGCGATCGCATAGGCAGCCTGCGACCGCGCTCCCGGAGAGGAATTTGGGCGCCGGACCGGAAATCTACGAATGCAACCATTTACTGACCGGGTCAAAGTGTCGATTCTGAATTGGGGCCTCGCGGGCGGTTCCGACCGCCGGGCGAATAAATATCCCGTCCGACCTGAGGTTACGGCAGTCGGAGTTCTAATACACACGCTCCGGGGGGGGGGGGGGGGGGGGGAATTTTGGCCCCATCACGGAATTCCGCGAAACCAGCGCCTTGTCAACCGTCTCGGAGTGCCGATTCCGAATTGTTGTCACATAAACGATTCGATGCCCGTGCGGAAAGTTATGCCCAATTCTTTCGCTGAAGGGGTGAGAATAAACCGGAGAGGGTGACTATATCGGCGATGTTCGGGCACCCATATCCACGACCTGGGGAGGAGATCTCGCGTCGCGTTGAACAAGACTTCCGATCGCTGTGACTGGGTGGCTCTCGCGTGTGGACTCCGCCAGCGATTCGCGTAATCGAGGGAGTTGCTACAGCCAAAAAACCTTGGAATAGGGGAGATCGTCTGCTAGAATCGCAATTTCAGAGTGTGAAACGAAGGTTTTCGACCCCGAATCAACGTCTTATCGCCTGAGGTAATAAGGGGGCGTCAAGCGCCTCTGAGTGCCGATTCCGAATTGGGGGGTCTTATAAGCGATTCCGATAACCGAGCGAATAGTTATGCCTGTTTAAGCGAAGCGGTGTCCGTATGCGATCGCATCGGCAGCCTGCGACCGCGCTCCCGGAGTGGAATTTGGGAGCCAGATCGGAAATCTACGAATGCCACCATTTACCGACCGGGTCGAAGTGCCGATTCTGAATTGGGGCCTCGCGGGCGGTTCCGACCCCCGGGCGAATAAATATCCGCGTCTGACCGGAGGGTACGGCAGTCGGGTACTAGTACACACGCTCCGGGGGGGAATTTTGGCCCCATAAAAGAATTCCGCGAAACCAGCGCCTTGTCAACCGTCTCGGAGTGCCGATTCCGAATGTGGTCACATAAACGATTCTGATGCCCGTGCGGAAAGTTATGCCCAATTCTTTAGCTGAAGGGGTGAGGATAAACGGAGGGGGTGACTATATCGACGATGTTCGAGCACCCATATCCACGACCTGGGGAGGAGATCTCGCGTCGAGTTGAATAAGACTTCCGATCGCTGTGATGGGCGGCTTCGCGTATGGACTCGCCAGCGATTCGTGTAATTGAGGGAGTCGCTACAGCCAAAAAATATTGGAATAGGGCAGATCGTCGGCTAGAATCGCAATTTCAGAGTGCGAAACGAAGGTTTTCGACCCCGAGATGACGTCTTATCGCTTGAGGGAAATAAGGTGGCGTTGAGCGCTCTGAGTGCCGATTCCGAATTGGGGTCTTATAAGCGATTCCGATAACCGAGCGAAAAGTTATGCCTATTGAGCGAAACGGTGTCGTATGCGATCGCATCGGCAGCCTACGACCGCGCTTCCGGAGAGGAATTGGGCGCCGGACCGGAAATCTATGAATGCGACCATTTACCGACCGGGTCGAAGTGCCGATTCTGAATGGGGCCTCGCGGGCGGTTCCGACCCCCGGGCGAATAAATATCCACGTCCGACCGGAGGGTACGGCAGTCGGTGTTCTAGTACACACGCAACGGGGGGGGGGGGGGGGGGGGGGGAATTTGGGCCCATCCTGAAATTCCGCGAAACCAGCACCTTGTCGACCGTCTCGGAGTGCCGATCCGAATTGTTGTCACATAAATGATTCCAATGCCTGTGCGGAAAGTTATGCCCAATTCTTTCGCTAAAGGGGTGAGAATAAACCGGAGGGGGTGACTATATTGGTGATGTTCGGGCACCCACATCCACGACTTGGGGAGGAGATCTCGCGTCGAGTGAACAAGACTTCCGATCGCTGTGACTGGGCGACTCCGCGTGTGGACTCCGCCACCGATTCGCGTAATCGAGGGAGTCGCTACAACCAAAAAACCTTGGAATAGGGGAGATCGTCGGCTAGAATCGCAATTTCAGAGTGCGAAACGAAATTTTTCGACCCCGAATCGACGTTTTATCGCCTGAGTTTATAAGGGGGCGTCGAGCCTCTGAGTGCCGATTCCTAATTGGGGTCTTATAAGCGATTCCGATAACCGAGCGAAAAGTTATGCCTGTTTGAGCGAAGCGGTGTCCGTATGCGATCGCATCGGCAGCCTGCGACCGCGCTCCCGGAGAGAAATTTGGGCGCTGGACAGGAAATCTACGAATGCGACCATTTACCGACCGGGTCGATGTGCCGATTATGAATTGGGGCCTCGCGGGCGGTTCCGACCCCCGGGCGAATAAATATCTGCGTCTGACCGGAGGGTACGGCAGTCGGTGTACTAGTACACACGCTCCGGGGGGGAATTTTGGCCCCATAACAGAATTCTGCGAAACCAGTGCCTTGTCGACCGTCTCGGAGTGCCGATTCCGAATTGTTGTCACAAAAACGATTCCGATGCCCGTGCGGAATGTTATGCCCAATTCTTTCGCTAAAGGGGTGAGAATAAACCGGAGGGGGTGACTATATCGGCGATGTTCGGGCACCCATATCCACAACCTGGGGAGGAGATCTCGCGTCGAGTTGAACAAGACTTCCGATCACTGTGACTGGGCGGCTCCGCGTGTGGACTCCGCCAGCGATTCGCGTAATCGAGGGAGTCGCTACAGCCAAAAAAACCTTGGAATAAGGGAGATCGTCGGCTAGAATCTTAATTTCAGAGTGCAAAACGAAGGTTTTTCGACCCCGAATCTACGTCTTATTCCTGAGGTAAGAAGGGGGCGTCGAGCGCCTCTGGGTGCCGATTCTGAATTGGGGTCTTATAAGCGATTCCGATAACCGAGCGAAAAGTTATGCCTGTTGAGCGAAGCGGTGTCCGTATGCAATCGCATCGGCAGCCTGCGACCGCGCTCCCAGAGAGGAATTTGGGCGCCGGACCGGAAATCTACGAATGCGACCATTTACCGACAGGGTCGTAGTGCCAATTCTGAATTGGGGCCTCGCGGGCGGTTGCGACCACCGGACGAATAAATATCTGCGTCTGACCGGAGGCTACGGAAGTCGGTGTACTAGTACACACGCTCCGGGGGGGAATTTTGGCCCCATAACAGAATTCCAAGAAACCAGTGCCTTGTCGACCGTCTCGGAGTGCCGATTCCGAATTGTGGTCACAAAAACGATTCCGATGCCCGTGCGGAAAGTTATGCCCAATTCATTCGCTGGGGGTGAGAATAAACTGGAGGGGGTGACTATATCGGCGATGTTCGGGCACCCTTATCCACGACCTGGGGAGGAAATCTCACGTCGACTTGAACCGACTTCCGATCACTGTGACTGGGCGGCTCCGCGTGGTGGGATCCGCCAGCGATTCGCATAATCGAGGGAGTCGGTACAACCAAAAAACCTTGGAATAGGGGAGATCATCGGCTAGAATCGCAATTTCGGTGTGCGAAACGAAGGTTTTTCGACCACGAGACGACGTCTTTTCGCTTGAGGCAAATAAGGTGGCGTCGAGCGCCTCTGAGTGCCGATTTCGAATTGGGGTCTTATAAGCGATTCCGATAACCGAGCGAAAAGTTATGCCTATTTGAGCGAAACGGTGTCCGTATGAGATCGCATCGGCAGCCAACAACCGCGCTTCCGGAGAGGAATTTGGGCGCCGGACCGGAAATCTATGAATGCGACCATTTACCGACCGGGTCGAAGTGCCGATTCTGAATTGGGGCCTCGCGGGCGGTTTCCGACCTCCGGGCGAATAAATATCCGCGTCCGACCGGAGGGTACGACAGTCGGTGTTCTAGTACACACGATCCGGGGGGGGGGGGGGGGGGGAATTTGGGCCCCATCACGAAAATACCGCGAAACCAGCACCTTGTCGACCGTCTCGGAGTGCCGATTCCGAATTGTTGTCCAATAAACGATTCCGATGCCCGTGCGGAATATTATGCCCAATTCTTTCGCTAAAGGGGTGAGAATAAACCGGAGGGGGTCACTATATCGGCGATGTTCGGGCACCCATATCACGACACCTGGGGAGGAGATCTCACGTCGAGTTGAACCCGACTTCCGATCACTGTGACTGGGCGGCTCCGCGTGTGGGATCCGCCAGCGATTCGCATAATCGAGGGAGTCGCTACAACCAAAAAACCTTGGAATAGGGGAGATCATCGCTAGAATCGCAATTTCAGAGTGCGAAACGAAGGTTTTCGACCCCGAGACGACGTCTTATCGCTTGAGGCAAATAAGGTGGCGTCGAGCGTTTTGAGTGCCTATTCGGATTGGGTCTTATAAGCGATTCGATAACCGAGCGAAAAGTTATGCCTATTTGAGCGAAACAGTGTCCGTATGAGATCGCATCGGCAGCCTACGACCGCGCTTCCGGAGAGAAATTTGGGCGCCAGACCGGAAATCTATGAATGCGACCATTTACCGAACGGGGTCGGGAAGTGCCGATTCTGAATTGGGGCCTCGCGGGCGGTTCGACCCCCGGGCGAATAAATATCCGCATCCGACCGGAGGGGTACGGCAGTCGGTGTTCTAGTACACACGATCCGGGGGGGGAATTTGGGCCCCATCACGAAATTCCGCGGAAACCAGCACCTTGTCGACCATCTCGGAGTGCCTATTCCGAATTGTTGTCACATAAACGATTCCGATGCCCGTGCGGAATGTTATGCCCAATTCTTTCGCTAAAGGGGTGAGAATAAACCGGAGGGGATGACTATATCGGCGATGTTCGGGCACCCATATCCACGACCTGGGGAGGAGATCTCGCGTCGAGGTTTGAACAAGACTTCCGATCACTGTGACTGGGCGACTCCGCGTGTGGACTCCTCCAGCGATTCGCGTAATCGAGCGAGTAGTCGCTACAGCCAAAAAACCTTGGAATAGGGAGATCGTCGGCTAGAATCTTAATTTCAGAGTGCAAAACGAAGGTTTTCGACCCCGAATCTACGTCTTATTGCTGAGGTAATAAGGGCGGTCGAGCGCCTCTGGGTGCCGATTTCGAATTGGGGTCTTATAAGCGATTCCGATAACCGAGCGAAAAGTTATGCCTGTTTGAGCGAAGCGGTGTCCGTATGCAATCGCATCGGCAGCCTGCGACCGCAGCTCCCAGAGAGGAATTTGGGCGCCGGACCGGAAATCTACGAATGCGACCATTTACCGACCGGGTCGTAGTGCCAATTCTGAATTGGGGCCTCGCGGGCGGTTCCGACCCCCGGGCGAATAAATATCTGCGTCTGACGGAGGGTACGGCAGTCGGTGTACTAGTACACACGCTCCGGGGGGGGAATTTTGGCACATAACAGAATCCCAAGAAACCAGTGCCTTGTCGACCGTCTCGGAGTGCCGATTCCGAATTGTGGTCACAAAAACGATTCCGATGCCCGTGCGGAAAGTTATGCCCAATTCATTCGCTGAAGGGGTGAGAATAAACCGGGGGGTGACTATATCGGCGATGTTCAGGCACCCTTATCCACGACCTGGGGAGGAGATCTCACGTCGAGTGAACCCGACTTCCGATCACTGTGACTGGGCGGCTCGCGTGTGGGATCCGCGAGCGATTCGCATAATCTAGGGAGTCGCTACAACAAAAAAACCTGGAATAGGGGAGATCATCGGCTAGAATCGCAATTTCGGAGTGCGAAACGAAGGTTTTTCGACCCCGAGACGACGTCTTATCGCTTGAGGCAAATAAGGTGGCGTCGAGCGCCTTTGAGTGCCGATTCCGAATTGGGGTCTTATAAGCGATTCCGATAACCGAGCGAAAAGTTATGCCTATTTGAGCGAAACGGTGTCCGTATGAGATCGCATCGGCAGCCTACGACCGCGCTTCCGGAGAGGAATTGGGCGCCGGACCGGAAATTATGAATCGAATGGGACCATTTATCGACCGGGTCGAAGTGCCGATTCTGAATTGGGGCCTCGCGGGCGGTTCCGACCCCCGGGCGAATAAATATCCGCGTCCGACCGGAGGGTACGACAGTCGGGTTCTAGTACACACGATCCGGGGGGGGGGGGGGGGGGAATTTGGGCCCCATCACGAAATTACGCGAAACCAGCACCTTGTCGACCGTCTCAGAGTGCCGATTCCGAATTGTTGTCACATAAACGATTCCGATGCCCGTGCGGAATGTTATGCCCAATTCTTTCGCTAAAGGGGTGAGAATAAACCTGAGGGGGTGACTATATCGGCGATGTTCGGGCACCCATATCCATGACCTGGGGAGGAGAATTCGCGTCGAGTTGAACAAGACTTCCGATCACTGTGACTGGGCGGCTCCGCGTGTGGACTCTGCCAGCGATTCGCATAATCGAGGGAGTCGCTACAGCCAAAAAACCTTGGAATAGGGGAGATCGTCGGCTAGAATCTAATTTCAGAGTGCAAAACGAAGGTTTTCGACCCGAATCTACGTCTTATTGCCTGAGGTAATAAGGGGGCGTCGAGCGCTCTGGGTGCCGATTCCGAATTGGGGTCTTATAAGCGATCCGATAACCGAGCGAAAAGTTATGCCTGTTTGAGCGAAGCGGTGTCCGTATGCAATCACATCGGCAGCCTGCGACCGCGCTCCCAGAGAGGAATTTGGGCGCCGGACGGAAATCTACGAATGTGACCATTTACCGACCGGGTCGTAGTGCCATTCTGAATTGGGGCCTCGCGGGCGGTTCCGACCCCGAGCGAATAAATATCCGCGTCTGACCGGAGGGTACGGCAGTCGGTGTACTAGTATACACGCTCCGGGGGGGGGGGGGGGGGGGATTTTGGCCCCATAACAGAATTCCGCAAAACCAGCGCCTTGTCGACCGTCTCGGAGTGCGATTCCGAATTGTGGTAACATAAACGATTCTGATGCCCGTGCGGAAAGTTATGCCCAATTCATTCACTGAAGGGGTGGGAATAAACCGGAGGGGGTGACATATCGGCGATGTTCAGGCACCATATCCACGACCTGGGGAGGACATCTCACGTCGAGTTGAACATGACTTCCGATCACTGTGACTGGGCGGCTCCGCGTGTGGGCTCGCCAGCGATCGCATAACGATCGGGGAGTTGCTACAACAAAAAAACCTTGGAATAGGGGAGATCGTCAGCTAGAATCGTAATTCGGAGTGCGAACGAAGGTTTTTCGACCCCGAAACTTCGTCTTATTGCCTGAGGCAATAAAGGTGCGTCGAGCGCCTCTGAGTGCCGATTTCGATTGGGGTCTTATAAGCGATTCCGATAAACGAGCGAACAAAAGTTATGCCTATTTGAGCGAAGCGGTTGTCCGTATGCGATCGCAACGACAGCCTGCGACCGCGCTCCCGGAGAGGAATTGGGCGCCGGACCGGAAATCTACGAATGCGACCATTTACCAACAGGGTCGAAGTGCCGATTCTGAATTGCGTCCTCGTGGGCGGTTCGGACCCCGGGCGAATAAATATCCGCGTCCGACGGAGGGTACGGCAGTCGGTGTTCTAGTACACGCGCTCCAGGGGGGAATTTTGGCCCCATCACAGAATTCCGCAAAACCAGCGTCTTGTCGACGTCTCGGAGTGCCGATTCTGAATTGTTGTCACATAAACGATTTCGATGCCCGTGCGGAAAGTTATGTCCAATTCTTTCGCTGAAGGGGTGAGAATAAACCGGAGGGGGTGACTATATCGGCGATGTTCGTGCACCCATATCACGACCTGGGGAGGAGATCTCGCGTCGAGTTGAACAAGACTCCGATCGCAGTGACTGGGTGGCTCCGCGTGTGGACTCCGCCAGCGATTCGCGTAATCGAGGGAGTCGCTACAGCCAAAAAACCTTGGAATAGGGGAGATCGTTGGCTAGAATCGCAATTACAGAGTGCGAAACGAAGGTTTTTCGACCCCGAATCGACGTCTTATCGCCTATGGCAAATAAGGTGGCGTCGAGCGCCTCTGAGTGCCAATTCCGAATTGGGGTCTTATAGCGATTCCGATAACCGAGCGAAAAGTTTTGCCTATTGAGCGAAGCAGTGTCCGTATGCGATCGCATCGGTAGCCTGCGACCGTGCTCCCGGAGAGGAATTGGGTGACGGACCGGAAATCTACGCATGCGACCCTTACGACCGGGTCGTAGTGCCGATTCTGAATGGGGGCTTCGCGGGCTGTTCCGACCCCCGGGGCGAAAATATCCGTGTCTGACCGGAGGGTACGGCAGTCGGTGTACTAGTAACACGCTCCGGGAGGGAATTTCGGCCCAGAACGGAATTCCTCGAAACCAGCGCCTTGTCGACCGTCTCGGAGTGCTGATTTGCCTTGTCTACCATCTCGGAGTGCCGATTCCGAATTGTGGTCACATAAACGATTCCGATGCCCGTGCGGAAAGTTATGCCCAATCCTTTCGCTGAAGGGGTGGGAATAAACCGGAGGGGGTGACTATATCGGCGATGTTCGGGCACCCATATCCACGACCTGGGGAGGAGATCTCACGTCGAGTTGAACACGACTTCCGATCACTGTGACTGGGCGGCTCCGCGTGTGGGCTCCTCCAACGATTCGCATAATTGAGGGAGTCGTTACAACAAAAAAACCTCAGAATAGGGGAGATCGTCGGCTAGAATCGCAATTTCGGATGCGAAACGAAGGTTTTTCGACCCCAAAACGACGTCTTATTGCCTGAGGCAAATAAGGTGGCGTTGAGCGCTCTTGAGTGCCGATTCCAAATTGGGGTCTTATAAGCGATTCCGATAACCGAGCTAAAAGTTATGCCTATTTAGCGAAGCGGGTGTCTGTATGCGATCGCATCGGCAGCCTGCGACTGCGCTCCGGAGGGGAATTTGGGCGCCGGACTAGAAATCTCCGAATGCGACCATTTACCGACCGGGTCGAAGTGCCGATTCCGAATTGTGGTCACATAAACGATTCGGATGCCCGTACGGAAAGTTATGCCCATTCTTTCACTGAAGGGGTGAGAAAAACCGGAGGGGTGACTATGTCGGCGATGTTCGGGCACCCATATCCACGACCTGGGGAGGAGATCTCGCGTCGAGTTGAACAGCGTCGAGTTGAACACGACTTCCGATCACTATGACTGGACGGCTCCGCGTGTGGGCTCCGCCAGCGATTCGCATAATCGAGGGAGTCGCTACAACCAAAAAACCTTAGAATAGGGGAGATCGTCGGCTAGAATCACAATTTCAAAGTGCGAAACAAAGGCTTTTCGACCCCGAATCGACGTCTTATCGCTGAGGTAATACGGGGGCGTCGAGCACCTCTGAGTGCCGATTCCGAATTGGGGTCTATAAGCGATTCCGATAACCGAGCGAAAAGTTATGCCTGTTTGAGCGAAGCGGTGTCCGTTATGCGATCGCTTCGGCAGCCTGCGACCGCGCTCCCAGAGAGGAATTTGGGCGCCGGACCGGAAATCTATGAATGCGACCATTTACCGACCGGGTCGAAGTGCCGATTCTGAATTGGGGCCTCGCGGGCGGTTCCGACCCGGGCGAATAAATATCCGCGTCTGACCAGAGGGTACGGCAGTCGGTGTAGTAGTACACACGCTCCAGGGGGGGAATTTTGGCCCCATAACGGAATTCCGTGAAACCAGCGCCTTGTCGACCGTCTCGGAGTGCCGATTCCGAATTGTGGTCACATAAACGATTCCGATGCCCGTGCGGAAAGTTATTCTTAATTCTTTCGCTGAAGGGGTGGGAATAAACTGGAGGGGGTGACTATATCGGCGATGTTCGGGCACCCATATCCACGACGTAGGAAGGAGATCTCACGTCGAGTTGAACACGACTTCCGATCACTGTGACTGGGCGGCTCCGCGTGTGGACTCCGCCAGCGATTCGCGTAATCGAGGGAGTCGCTACAACCAAAAAACCTTGGAAGAGGGGAGATCGTCGGCTAGAATCGCAATTTTAGAGTGCGAAACGAAGGTTTTTCTACCCCGAATCGACGTCTTATCGCCTGAAGTAATAAGGGGGCGTCGAGCGCCTCTGAGTGCCGATTCCGAATTGGGGTCTTATAAGCGATTCCGATAACCGAGCGAAAAGTTATGCCTGTTTGAGCGAAGCGGTGTCCGTATGTGATCGCATCGGCATCCTGCGACCGCTCTCCCGGAGATGAATTTGGGCGCCGGACCGGAAATCTATGAATGCGACCATTTACCGACCGGTCGAAGTGCCGATTCTGAATTGGGGCCTCGCGGGCGGTTCCGACCCGGGCGAATAAATATCCGCGTTGACCAGAGGGTACGGCAGTCGGTGTGTAGTAACACGCTCCAGGGGGGGAATTTTGGCCCCATAACGGAATTCCTGAAACCAGCGCCTTGTCGACCGTCTCGGAGTGCCGATTCCGAATTGTGGTCACAATAAACGATTCCGATGCCCGTGCGGAAAGTTATTCTTAATTCTTTCGCTGAAGGGGTGGGAATAAAATGGAGGGGGTGACTATATCGGCGATGTTCGGGCACCCATATCCACGACGTAGGAAGGAGATCTCACGTCGAGTTGAACACGACTTCCGATCACTGTGATGGGCGGCTCCGCGTGTGGACTCCGCCAGCGATCGCGTAATCGAGGGAGTCGCTACAACAAAAAAACCTTGGAAGAGGGGAGATCGTCGGCTAGAATCGCAATTTTAGAGTGCGAAACGAAGGTTTTCTACCCCGAATCGACGTCTTATCGCCGAAGTAATAAAGGGGGGCGTCGAGCGCCTCTGAGTGCCGATTCCGAATTGGGGTCTTATAAGCGATTCCGATAACCGAGCGAAAAGTTATGCCTGTTTGAGCGAAGCGGTGTCCGTATGTGATCGCATCGGCATCCTGCGACCGCTCTCCCGGAGATGAATTTGGGCGCCGGACCGGAAATCTACGAATGAACCATTTACCGACCGGGTCAAAGTGCCGATTCTGAATTGGGGACTCGCGGGCGGTTCCGACCGCCGGGCGAATAAATATCCGCGTCCGACCGCAGGGTACGGCAGTCGATGTTCTAATACACACGCTCCGGGGGGGAATTTTGGCCCCATCACGGAATTCCGCGAAACCAACGCTCTTGTCGACCGTCTCGGAGTGCCGATTCCGAATTGTTGTCACATAAACGATTCCGATGCCCGTGCGGAAAGTTATGCCCAATTCTTTCGCTGAAGGGGTGAGAATAAACCGGATGGGGTGACTATATCGGCGATGTTTGGGCACCAATATCCACGACCTGGGGAGGTGATCTCGCGTCGAGTTGAACAAGACTTCCGATCGCTGTGACTGGGTGGCTCGCGTGTGGACTCCGCCAGCGATTCGCGTAATCGAGGGAGTCGCTACAGCAAAAAAACCTTGGAATAGGGGAGATCGTCTGCTAGAATCGCAATTTCAGAGTGCGAAATGAAGGTTTTTCGACCCCGAATCGACATCTTATCGCCTGAGATATTAAGGGGGCGTCGAGTGCCTCTGAGTGCCGATTCCGAATTGGGGTCTTATAAGCGATTCCGATAACCGAGCGAAAAGTTATGCCTGTTTAAGCGAAGCGGTGTCCGTATGCGATCGCATCCGCAGCCTGCGACCGCGCTCCCAGAGTGGAATTTGGGAGCCGTATCGGAAATCTACGAATGCCACCATTTACCAACAGGGTCGAAGTGCCGATTCTGAATTGGGGCCTCGCGGGCGGTTCCGACCCCCGGGCGAATAAATATCCGCGTCTGACCGGTGGGTACGGCAGGCGGTGTGCTAGTACACACGCTCCGGGGGGGAATTTTGGCCCCATAACAGAATTCCACGAAACCAGTGCCTTATCGACCATCTCGGAGTGCCGATTCCGAATTGTGGTCACAAAAACGATTCCGATGCCCGTGCGGAAAGGTTATGCCCAATTCATTCGCTGAATGTGGTGAGTATAAACCGGAGGGGTGACTATATCGGCGATGTTCGGGAACCCTTATCCACGACTGGGGAGGAGATCTCATGTCGAGTTGAACCCGACTTCCGATCACTGTGACTGGGCGGCTCCGCGTATGGGATCTGCCAGCGATTCGCATAATCGAGGGAGTCGCTACAACAAAAACCTTGGAATAGGGGAGATCGTCGGCTAGAATCGCAATCGGAGTGCGAAACGAGGGTTTTTCGACTGAGACGACATCTTATCGCTTGAGGCAAATAAGGTGGCGTCGAGCGCCTCTGAGTGCCGATTCCGAATTGGGGTCTTATAAGCGATTCCGATAACCGAGCGAAAAGTTATGCCTATTTGAGCGAAACGGTGTCCGTATGCGATCGCATCGGCAGCCTATGACCGCGCTTCCGGAGAGGAATTTGGGCACCGGACTGGAAATCTATGAATGCGACCATTTACCGACCGGGTCGAAGTGCCGATTCTGAATTGGGGCCTCGCGGGCGGTTCCGACCCCCGGGCGAATAAATATCCGCGTCCGACCGGAGTTTACGGCAAGTCGGTGTTTAGTACACACGCTCCAGGGGGAATTTGGGCCCCATCACGAAATTCCGCAAAACCAGCACCTTGTCGACCGTCTCGGAGTGCCGATTCCGAATTGTTGTCACATAAACGATTCCGATGCCCGTGCGGAAAGTTATGCCCAATTCTTCACTAAAGGGGTGAGAATAAACCGGGGGGGTGACTATATCGGCGATGTTCAGGCACACATATCCACGACCTGGGGAGGAGATCTCAAGTCGAGTTAAACTAGACTTCCGATCACTGTGACTCGGCGGCTCCGCGTGTGGACTTCGCCATCGATTCGCGTAATCGAGGGAGTCGCTACAGCCAAAAAACCTTGGAATAGGGGAGAACGAAGGCTAGAATCGTAATTTCAGAGTGCAAAACGAAGGTTTTTCGACCCCGAATCGACGTCTTATCGCCTATGGCAAATAAGGTGGCGTCGAGTGCCTCTTAGTGCCAATTCCGAATTGGGGTCTTATAAGCGATTCCGATAACGAGCGAAAAGTTTAAGTTTTACCTATTTAAGCGAAGAGTGTCCGTATGCGATCGCATCGGTAGCCTGCGACCGTGCTCCCGGAGAGGGAATTTGGGTGATGAACCGGAAATCTACGCATGCGACTGTTATCCCGACGGGTCGAAGTGCCGATTCTGAATTGGGGCTCGGGCGGTTCCGACCCCGGGCGAATAAATATCCGCGTCTGACCGGAGGGTACGACAGTCGGTGTACTAGTACACACGCTCCGGGGGGAATTTCGGCCCCAGAAAGGAATTCCGCGAAACCAGAGCTTGTGACCGTCTCGGAGTGCCGATTCCGAATTGTGGTCACATAAACGATTCCGATGCCCGTGCGGAAAGTTATGCGCAATTCTTTCGCTGAAGGGGTGGGAATAAACCGGCTGGGGTGACTATATCGGCGATGTTCGGGCACCCATATCCACGACCTGGGGAAGAGATCTCACGTCGAGTTGAACACGACTTCCGATCACTGTGACTGGGCGGCTCCGCGTGTGGGCTCCTCCAGCGATTCGCATAATCGAGGAAGTCGCTACAACCAAAAAACCTTGGAATAGGGGAGATCGTCGGCTAGAATCGCATTTTCGGAGTGCGAACGAAGGTTTTTCAACCCGAAACGACATCTTATAGCCTAGGGAATAAGGTGACATCGAGTGCTCTTAGTTCCGATTCCAATTGTTGCTTATAAGCGATTCGATAACCGAGCGAAAAATTATGCCTATTTGAGCGAAGCGGTGTCCGTATGTGATCGCATCGGAGCCTGCGACCGCCCTCCCGGAGAGGAATTTGGGCGCCGACCAGAAATCTACGAATGCGAGCATTTACCGACCAGGTCGATGTGCCGATTCTGAATTTGGGCCTCGCGGGCAGTTCCGCCCCGGGCGAATAAATATTCGCGTCTGACCGGAGGGTACGACAGTCGGTGTACTAGTACACACGCTCCGGGGGGAATTTTGGCCCCTACGGAATTCCGCGAAAAAGCGCCTTGTCGACCGTCTCGGAGTGCGATCCGAAATTGTGGTCACATAAACGATTCTGATGCCCGTGCGGAAAGTTATGCCCAATTCTTTCGCGCTGAAGGGGTGAGAATAAACTGGAGGGGGTGACTATATCGGCGATGTTCGGGCACCCATATCCACGACCTGGGGAGGAGATCTCACGTCGAGTTGAACACGACTTCTGATCACGTGACTGGCGGCTCCGCGTGTGGGCTCCACCAGCGATTCGTATAATCGAGGGAGTCGCTACAACCAAAAACCTTGTGAATAGGGGAGATCGTCGGCTAGAATGACAATTTCGGAGTGCGAAACGAAGGTTGTTCGACCCCGAAACAACGTCTTATCGCTTGAGGCAATAAGGGGGCGTCGAGCGCCTCTTAGTGCCGATTCCGAATGGGGGTCTTGTAAGCGATTTCAATAACCGAGCAAACGTTATGCCTGTTTGAGCGAAGCGGTGTCCGTATGTGATCGCATCGGTAGCTGCGACCGCGCTCCCGGAGAGAAATTTGGGCGACCGGACCCGGAAATCTACGAATGCGACCATTTACCGACCGGGTCGAAGTGCCGATTCTAAATTGGGGCTTCGCGGGCGGTTCCGACCCCGGGCGAATAAATATCCGCGTCCGACCGGAGGGTATGGCAGTCGTGTACTAGTACACACGCTCCGGGGGGGAATTTTGGCCCCATAACGGAATTCCGTGAAACCAGCGCCTTGTCAATCGTCTCGGAGTGTTGATTCCGAATTGTGGTCACATAAACGATTCCGATGCTCGTGTGGAAAGTTATGCCCAATTCTTTCGTTGAACGGGTAGGAATAAACCGGAGGGGGTGACTATATCGGCGATGTTCGGGCATCCATATCCCCGACCTGGGGAGGAGATCTCGCGTCGAAATGAACACGACTTCCGATCACTGTGTCTGGGCGGCTCCGCGTGTGGACTCCGCCCGCTATTCGCATAATCGAGGGAGTCGCTACAGCCAAAAAACCTTGTAATAGGGGAGATCGTCGGCTAGAATTGCAATTTGGGAGTGCGAAATGAACATTTTTTGACCCCGAAACGACGTCTTATCTCCTGAGGCAATAAGGGGGCGTCGGCATCGAGTGCCTCTGAGTGATGATTCTGAATTGGGGTCTTATAAGAGATTCCGATAACCGAGCGAAAAGTTATGCCTTTTGAGCGAAGCGGTGTCCGTATGCGATCGCATCGGCAGCCTGCGACCGCGCTCCGGAGAGAAATTTGGGCGCCGGATCGGAAATCTCCGAATGTGCATTACTGGGAACGGGTCGAAGTGCCGATTCTGAATTGGGGCCTCGCGGGCGGTTCCAACCCGGGCGAATAATATCTTCGTTCCGACCAGAGGGTTCGGCAGTCGGTGTACTAGTATACACGCTCCGGGGGGAATTTCGGCCCCAGAATGGAATTCCACGAAACCAGTGCCTGTCGACCGTCTGGAGTGCAGATTCTGAATTGTTGTCATAAAAACGATTCTGATGTCCGTGCGGAAAGTTATGCCCAATTCTTTCGCTGAAGGGGTTAGAATAAACCAGAGGGGGTGACTATATCGACGATGTTCGGGCACCATATTCACGACCTTGGGAGGAGATCTCGCGTCGAGGTGAACAAGACTCCGACGCTGTGATGGGCGGCTCCACATGTGGGCTCCACCAGCGATTTGCGTAATCGAGGGAGTTGGTACAGCAAAAAAAACCTTGGAATATGGGAGATCGTCGGCTAATATAGCAATTTCGGAGTGCGAAACGAAGGTTTTTCAAACCGAAACGACGTCTTATCGCCGCAGGCAATACAGGGGCGTCGAGCGCCTCTGAGGTGCGATTCTGAATTGGGGTCTTAAAGCGATTCCGCATAACCGAGAGAAAAGTTATGCTTGTTTGAGCGAGCGGTGTCCGTATGTGATCGCATCGGCATCTGCGGACCGCGCTCACGGAGAGGAATTTGGGCGCCGGACCGGAAATCTACGAATGCGACCATTTACCGATCGGGTCGAAGTGCCGATTCTGAATGGGGCCTCGTGGGTGGTTCCGACCCCCGGGCGAATAAATATCCGCGTCAGACCGGAGGGTACGGCAGTCGGTGTACTAGTACACACGCTCCGGGGAGGAATTTCGGCCCCAGAACGGATTCCATGAAACAATGCCCTTGTCGACGTCTCGGAGGTGCCGATTCGAATTGTGGTCACATAAATGATTCCGATGCCGTGCGAAAGTTATGTAATACTTTCGCTGAAGGGGTGAGAATAAACCGGAGGGGGGACTATATCGGCGCTTCGGGCACCCATATCCACGACCTGGGGTGGAGATCTCGCGTCTAGTTGAACAAGACTTCCAATCGCTGTGACTGGGCGGCTCGTGTGTGGGCTCTTCCAGCGATTGACGTAAGAGGGAGTCGTACAGCCAAAAAACCTTGGAATAGGGAAGATCGTCGGCTAGAATCACAATTTCAGAGTGCGAAATGATGGTTTTTCGACCCCGAAACGACATCTTATCGCTGAGGCAATAAGGGGCGTCGAGCGCTCTGAGTGCCGATTATGAATTGGGGTCTTATAATCGATCTGATAACCGAGCGAAAAGTATGCCTGTTTGAGCGAAGCGGTGTCCGTATGCGATCGCATCGGCATCCTGCAACCGCGCTCCCGTAGAGGAATTTGGGCGCCAGACCGGAAATCTCCGAATGGACCATTACCGACTGGGTCGAAGTGCGATTCTGAATTGGGGCCTCGCAGGCGGTCCGTCCGAACCCGGGTGAATAAATATCCATGTCCGACCGGAGGGTACGGCAGTCGGTGTACTAGTACACACGCTCCGGGGAGGAATTTCGGCCCCAGAAACGGAAATCCACGAAACCAATGCCTTGTCGACCGTCTCGGAGTGCCGATTCGAATTGTGGTCACATAAACGATTCTGATGCCCGTGCGGAAAGTTATGCCAAATTCTTTCGCTGAAGGGGGAGAATAAACAGGAGGGGGTGACTATATCGGCGATGTTCGGGCACCCATATCCACGACCTGGGGAGGAGATCTCAATCTAGTTGAACAAGACTTCCGATCGCTGGACTGGGCTGCTCTGCGTGTGGGCTCCTCCAGCGATTGAAGTAATCGAGGGAGTCGCTACAGCCAAAAAACCTTGGAATAGAGGAGATCGTCGGCTAGAATCGCAATTTCGGATTGCGAAACGAAGGTTTTTTGGCCCCGAAATGACGTCTTATAGCCTGAGGCAATAAGGTGGCGTCGAGGGCCTCTGAGTGCCGATTCCGAATTGGGGTCTTATAAGCGATTCCGATACTGAGCGAAAAGTTATGCCTGTTTGAGCGAAACGGTGTCCGTATGCGATCGATCGGCAGCCTGCGACTGCGCTCCCGGATAGGAATTTGGGCGCCGGACCGAAAATCTCCGAATGCGACCATTTACCGACCGGGTCAAAGTGCCGATTTTGAATTGGGGCCTCAAGGGCGGTTCCGACCCCCGGCGAATAAATATCCGTGTCCGACCGGAGGGTACGGCAGTAGGTGTACTAGTATACACGCTCCGGGGAGGAATTTCGGCCCCAGAACGGAATTCCACGAAACCAGTGCCTTGTCGACCGTCTCGCAGTGTCGATTCTGAATTGTGGTCACATAAACGATTCTGATGCCCGTGCGGAAACTTATGCACAATTCCTTCGCTGAAGGGGTGAGAATAAACCGGAGGGGGTGACTATATCGGCGATGTTCGGGCACCCATATCCATGACCTGGGGAGGAGATCTCGCGTCTAGTTGAACAAGACTTCCGATCGCTGTGACTGGGCGACTCCGCGTGAGGGCTCCTCCAGCGATTGACGTAATCGAGGGAGTCGCTACAGCAAAAAAACATTGGAATAGGGCAGATCGTCGGCTAGAATCGCAATTTTGGATTGCGAAACGAAAGTTTTTGGCCCCGAAACGACGTCTTATAGCCCGAGGCATATGGTGGCGTCGAGCGCTTCTGAGTGCCGATTCCGAATTGGGGTCTTATAAGCGATTCTGATAACCGAGCGAAAAGTTATGCCTATTTGAGCGAAGCGGTGTCCGTATGCGATCGCATCGGCATTCTGCGACCGGGCTCCCGGAGAGGAATTTGACGCCAGACCGGAAATCTACGAATGCTACCATTTACCGACCGGGTCGAAGTGCCGATTCTGAATTGGGGCCTCGCGGGAGGTTTCGTCCCCCGGGCGAATAAATATCCGTGTCCGACCGGAGGGTACGGCAGTGTTTGTACTAGTACACACGCTCCGGGGATGAATTTCGGCCCCAGAAAGGAATTCCACGAAACCAGTGCCTTGTCGACCGACTCGGAGTGCCGATTCCGAATTGTGGTCACATAAACGATTTCGATGCCCGTGCGGAAAGTTATGCACAATTCTTTCGCTGAAGGGGTGAGAATAAACCGTAGGAGGTGACTATATCGGCGATGTTCAGGCACCCATATCCACGACCTGGGGAGGAGATCTCGCATCTAGTTGAACAAGACTTCCGATCGCTGTGACTGGGCAGCTCCGCGTGTGGGCTCCTCCAGCTATTGACGTAATCGAGGGAGTCGCTACAGAGAAAAAACCTTGGAATAGGGGAGATCGTCGACTAGAATCGCAATTCGGAGGGCGAAACGAAGGTTTTTCGACCCCGAAACGACATCTTATCGCCTAAGGCAATAAGGGCGCGTTGAGCGCCTCTGAGTGCCGATCCGAATTGGGGTCTTATAAGCGATTCCGATAACCGAGCGAAAAGTTATGCCTGTTTGAGCGAAGAGGTGTCCGTATGCGATCGCATCGGTAGCCTCCGACCGCGCTGCCGGAGAGGAATTTGGGCGCCGGACCGGAAATCTCTGAATGCTACCATTTACCGACGGGTCGAAGTTCCGATTCTGAATTGGGGCCTAGCGGGCGGTTCCGACCCGCGGGCGAATAAATATCCGTGTCGACAGGAGGGTACGGCAGTCGGTGTACTAGTACACACGCTCCGGGGAGGAATTTCGGCCCCAGAACGGAATTCCATGAAACCAGTGCCTTGTCGACGTCTCGGAGTGCCGATTCCGAATTGTGGTCACATAAACGATTCCGATGCCCGTGCGGAAAATTATGCACAATTCTTTCGCTGAAGGGGTGAGAATAAACCGGAGGGGGTGACTATATCGGAGATGTTCGGGCACCCATATCCACGACCTGGGGAGGAGATCTCGCATCTAGTTGAACAAGAATTCTGATCGCTGTGACTGGGCGGCTCCGCGTGTGGGCTCCGCCAGCGATTGACGTAATCGAGGGAGACGCTACAGCCAAAAAACCTTGGAATAGGGGTGATCGTCGGCTAGAATCGTAATTTTGGAGTGCGAAACGAAGGTTTTTCGACCCTGAAACAACGTCTTATCGCCTGAGGCAATAAGGTGGCGTCGAGCGCCTCTGAGTGCCGATTCCGAATTGGGGTCTTATAAGTGATTCCGATATCCGAGCGAAAAGTTATGCCTGTTTGAGTGAAGCGGGTCCGTATGTGATCGCATCGGCAGCCTGCGACTGCGCTCCGGAGAGGAATTTGGGTGCCAGACCGGAAATCTACGAATGTGACCATTTATAGACCGGGTCGAAGTGCCGATTCTTAATTGGGGCTCGCGGGTGGTTCCCACCCTTGGGCGAATAAATATCCGCGTCCGACTGGAGGGTACGGCAGTCGGTGTACTAGTACACAAGCTCCGGGGGGAATTTCGGCCCCAGAACGGAATCCACGAAACCAGTGCCTTGTCGACCGTCTCGGAGTGCCGATCCGAATTGTGGTCACATAAACGATTCCGATGCCCGTGCGGAAAGTTATGCTAAATCTTTCGCTGAAGGGGTGAGAATAAACCGGAGGGGGTGAATATCGGTGATGTTCAGGCACCCATATCCACGACCTTGGGAGGAGATCTCGCATCGGGAATTTGGCCGCCGGACCGGAATCTACGAACGCGACCATTTACCGACCGGGTCGAAGTGCCAATTTTGAATTGGGGCCCCGCGGGCGGTTCCAACCCCCGGGCGAATAAATATCCGCGTCCGACCGGAGGGTGCGGCAGTCGGTTTACTAGTACACACACTCCGGGGGGTAATTTTGGCCCAGAACGGAATTCCACGAAACCAGCGCCTTGTCGACCATCTCGGAGTGTCGATTCCGAATTGTTGTCACATAAACGATTCCGATGCCCGTGTGGAATGTTATGCCCAATTCTTTCGCTGAAGGGGTGGGAATAAACGGAGGGGGTGATATATCGGCGATGTTCGGGCACCCATATCCACGACCTGGGGAGGAGATCTCGCGTCGAGGAATTTGGCCGGGACCGGAATCTACGAATGTGACCATTTATCGACCGGGTCGAAGTGCCGATTTTGAATTGGGGCTTGCGGGCGGTTCCGACCCCCGGGCGAATAAATATCCGCGTCCGACCGCAGGGTACGGCAGTCGGTGTACTAGTACACACGCTCCGGGGGAGAATTTTGGCCCAGAACGGAATTCCGCGAAACTAGCGCCTTGTCGACCGTCTCGGAGTGCCGATCCGAATTGTGGTCACATAAACGATTCCGATGCCCGTGCGGAAAGTTATGCCCAATTCTTTCGCTGAAGGGGTGGGAATAAACGGAGGGGGGACTATATCGGCGATGTTCGGGCACCCATATCCACGACCTGGGAAGGAGATCTCGCATCGAGTTGAACACGACTTCCGATCACTGTGACTGGGCAGCTCCACGTGTTGGCTCCGCCAGCGATTCGCATAATCGAGGGAGTCGCTACAGCCAAAAAACCTGGAATAGGGGAGATCGTCGGCTAGAATCGCAATTTCGGAGCGCGAAACGAAGGATTTTGACCCCAACACGATGTCTTATCGCCTGAGGCAATAAGCGGGCGTCGAGCGCCTCTGAGTGCCGATTCCGAATTGGGGTCTTATAAGAGATTCCGATACCCGAGCGAAAAGTTATGCCTGTTTGAGGGAAGCGGTGTCCGTATGTGATTGCATCGGCAGCCTGCGACTGCGCTCCAGAGAGGAATTTGGGTGCTGGACCGGAAATCTACGAATGTGACCATGTATTGACCGGGTCGATGTGCCGATTCTTAATTGGGGCTCGCGGGTGGTTCCGACCCCTGGTCGAATAAATATCCACGTCCGACCGGAGGGTACGACAGTCGGGTACTATTACACAAGCTCCGGGGGGAATTTCGGCCCCGGAACGGAATTCCACGAAACTAGTGTCTTGTCGACCGTCTCGGAGTGCCGATTCCGAATTGTGGTCACATAAACGATTCCGATGCCCGTGCGGAAAGTTATGCTGAATTCTTTCGCTGAAGGGGTGAGAATAAACCTGAGGGGGTGACTATATCGGTGATGTTCAGGCACCCATATCCACGACCTGGGGAGGAGATCTCGCGTCTAGTTGAACAAGACTTCCGATCGCTGTGACTGGGCAGCTCCGCGTGTGGGCTCCGTCAGCTATTGACGTAATCGAGGGAGTCGCTACAGCAAAAAAACCTGGGAATAGGGGAGATCGTCGGCTAGAATCGCAATTTCGGAGTGCGAAACAAAGGTTTTCGACCCCAAACGATGTCTTATCGCTTGAGGCAATAAGCGGGCGCGAGGAATTTGGCCGTCGGACGGAATCTACGAACGCGACCATTTACCGACTGGGTCGAAGTGCCGATTTTGAATTGGGGCCTCGCGGACGGTTCCGACCCCCGGGCGAATAAATATCCGAGTCCGACCGCAGGGTACGGTAGTCGGTGTACTAGTACACACGCTCCGGGGGGAATTTTGGCCCCATAACGGAATTCCGCGAAACCCGCGCCTTGTCAACCGTCTCGGAGTGCCGATTCTGAATTGTGGTCACATAAACGATTCCGATGCACGTACGGAAAGTTATGCCCAATTTCTTCGCTGAAGGGGTGGGAATAAACCGGAGGGGTGACTATATCGGCGATGTTCGGGCACCCATATCCACGACGGAAGGAGATCTCGCATCGAGTTGAACACACGACTTCCGATCACTGTGACTGGGCAGCTCCACGTGTTGGCTCCGCCAGCGATTCGCATAATCGAGGGAGTCGCTACAGCCAAAAAACTTGGAATAGGGGAGATCGTCGGCTAGAATCGCAATTTCGGAGTTGCGAAACGAAGGATTTTGACCCCAACACGATGTCTTATCGCTGAGGCAATAAGCGGAGCTCGAGCCCTTGAGTGCCGATTCCGAATTGGGGTTTATAAGAGATTCGATACCCGAGCGAAAGTTATGCCTGTTTGAGGGAAGCGGTTCCGTATGTGATTGCATCGGCAGCCTGCGACTGCGCTCCCAGAGAGAATTTGGTGCTGGACCGGAAATCTACGAATGTGCCATTATTGACCGGGTCGATGTTGCCGATTCTTAATTGGGGCCTCGCGGGTGGTTCCGACCCCTGTCGAATAAATATCCACGTCCGACCGGAGGGTACGACAGTCGGTGTACTATTACACAAGCTCCGGGGGGAATTTCGGCCCCGGAACGGAATTCCACGAAACTAGTGTCTTGTCGACCGTCTCGGAGTGCCGATTCCGAATTGTGGTCACATAAACGATTCCGATGCCCGTGCGGAAATTATGCTGAATTCTTTCGCTGAAGGGGTGAGAATAACCTGAGGGGGTGACTATATCGGTGATGTCAGGCACCCATATCCACGACCTGGGAGGAGATCTCGCGTCTAGTTGAACAAGACTTCCGATCGCTGTGACTGGGCAGCTCCGCGTGTGGGCTCCGTCAGCTATTGACGTAATCGAGGGAGTCGCTACAGCAAAAAAACCTGGGAATAGGGGATCGTCGGCTAGAATCGCAATTTCGGAGTGCGAAAAAAGGTTTTTCGACCCAAAACGATGTCTTATCGCTTGAGGCAATAAGCGGGCGTCGAGGAATTTGGCCGTCGACCGGAATCTACGAACGCGACCATTTACCGACTGGGTCGAAGTGCGATTTTGAATTGGGGCCTCGCGGACGGTTCCGACCCCCGGGCGAATAAATATCCGAGTCCGACCGCAGGGTACGGTAGGGTCGGTGTACTAGTACACACGCTCCGGGGGGAATTTTGGCCCATACGGAATTCCGCGAAACCCGCGCCTTGTCAAACCGTCCGGAGTGCCGATCTGAATTGTGGTCACATAAACGATTCCGATGCCCGTACGGAAAGTTATGCCCAATTCTTTCGCTGAAGGGGTGGGAATAACCGGAGGGGTGACTATATCAGCGATGTTCGGGCACCCATATCCACGACCTGGGAGGAGATCTCGCGTCGAGTTGAACAAGACTTCCGATCGCTGTGACTGGGCGGCTCCGCGTGTGGGCTCCGCCAGCGATTCGCGTAATCGAGGGAGTCGCGACAGCCAAAAAACCTTGGAATAGGGGAGATCGTCGGCTAGATTCGTAATTTCGGAGTGCGAAACGAAGGTTTTTGGACCCGAAATGACGTCTTATTGCCTAAGGCGATAAGGAGTTGTCGAGCGTCTTTGAGTGCCGATTCCGAATTAGGGTCTTATAAGCGATTCCGATAACCGAGCGAAAAGTTATGCCTGTTTGAGCGAAGCGGTGTCCGTATGCGATTGCATCGGCAGCCTGCGACCGCGCTCCCGGAGAGGAATTTGGGCGCCTAACCGGAAATCTCTGAATGCGACCATTTAACGACCGGGTCGAAGTGCCGATTCTGAATTGGGGCCTCGCGGGTGGTTCGACCCCCGGGCGAAAAATATCCCCGTCCGACCGGAGGTACGGCAATCGGTGTACTAGTAATCCGCTCCGGGGGGGGGGGGGGGGAATTTTGGCCCCAGAACGAAATTCCGCAAAACCAGCGCCTTGTTTTACGTCTCGAGTGCCGATTCCGAATTGTGGTCACATAAACGATTCCGATGCCCGTGCGAAAAGTTATGCCCAATTCGTTCGCTGAGGGGGGGGAATAAACCGGAGGGGTGACTATATCGGCGATGTTCGGGATCCCATATCCACGACCTGGGGAGGAGATCTTGCGTCGAGTTGAACACGACTTCCGATCACTGTGACTGGGTGGCTCCGGTGTGGGCTCCGCCAGCGATTCCCATAATCAAGGGAGTCGCTACAGCCAAAAAACCTTGGAATAGGGGAGATCGTCGGCTAGAATCGCAATTGTCGAGTGCGAAACGAAGGTTTTTCGACCCCAAAATGATGTCTTATCGCTTGAGGCAATAAGCGGGCGTCGAGCGCCTCTGAGTGCTGATTCCGATTGGGGTCTTATAAGCGATTCCGATAACCGAGCGAAAAGTTATGCTAGTTTGAGCAAAGTGGTGTCCGTATGTGATCGCATCAGCAGCTTGCGACTGCGCTCCGGAGAGGAATTTTGGTGCCAAACCGAAAATCTACGAATGTGACCATTTACCGAGCGGGTCGAAGTTCCGATTCTGAATTGGGGCCTCGCGGGCGGTTCCGACCCCTGGGCGAATAAATATCCGCGTCTGACCGGAGGGTACGTCAGTCGGTGGCTAGTACACACGCTCTGTGGGGGGGGGGGGGGGGGGGAATTTTGGCCCCAGAATGGAATTCCACGAAACCAGTGCCTTGACGACCGTCTCGGGAGTGCGATCCCGAATTGTGGTCACATAAACGATTCTGATGTCCGTGCGGAAAGTTATGCCCAATTCTTTCGCTGAAGGTGTGGGAATAAATCGGAGGGGGTGACTATATCGGCGATGTTCGGGTACCCATATGCACGACCTGGGTCGGAGATCTCACGTCGAGTTGAACACGACTTCGATCGCTGTGACTGGGCGGCTCCGCGTGTGGGCTCCGCCAGCGATCGATAATCGAGGGAGTCGTACTGCGAAAAAACCTTGGAATAGGTGAGATCGTTGGCTAGAATCACAATTTTGGAGTGCAAAACGAAGGTTTTTCGACCCCGAAACGATGTCTTATCGCCTGAGACTATAATGGCTGTGTAAGCGCCTCTGAGTGCCGATTCCGAATTGGGGTCTATAAGCGATTTCGATAACTGAGCGAAAAGTTATGCCTATTTGAGCGAAGCGGTGTCCGTATGTGATCGCATCGGCAGCCTGCGACCGCGCTCTCGGAGAGGAATTTGGGCGCCGACCCGAAATCTCCGAATGCGAGCATTTACAGACTGGGTCGAGGTACCGATTCTGAATTGGGGCCTTGCGGGCGTTTCCGACCCCGGGTGAATAAATATCCGCGTCCGACCGAGGGTACGGCAGTCGGTGTACTAGTACACACGCTCCGGGGGGATTTTTGCCCCAGAACGGAATTCTGCGAAACCAGTGCCTTCGACCGTCTCGGAGTGCCGATAACAATTGTGGTCACATAAACGATTCCGATGCCCGTGCGGAAAGTTATGCCCAATTCTTTCGCTGAAGGGGTGGGATAAACCCGGAGGGGTGACTATATCGGCGATGTTCGGGCACCCATATCCACGACCTGGGGAGGAGATCTAGCGTCGAGTTGAACAAGACTTCTGATCACTGTGATTGGGCGGCTCTACGTGTGGGCTCCGCCAGCAATTCGCATAATCGAGGGAGTCGCTACAAAAAAAAAAAACTTGGAAATGGGAGATCGTCGGCTAGAATTACAATTTCGGAGTGCGAAACGAAGTTTTTCGACCCCGAAACGATGTCTTATCGCCTTAGGAAATAAGGGGGCGTCGAGTGCCTCTGAGTGTCGATTCTGAATTGTGGTCTTATAAGTGATTCCGATAACCGAGCGAAAAGTTATGCATGTTGGAGCGAAGCGGTGTCCGTATGCGATCGCATAGGCAGCCTGCGACCGCGCTCCCGGAGAAGAATTTGGGCGCCCGAACTGGAAATCTCCGAATGCGACCATTACCGACCTTGTCGAAGTGCCGATTCTGAATTGGGGCCTCACGGGCGGTTCCAATCCCGTGTGAATAAATATCCACGTCCGACCAGAGGGTACGGCAGTCGGTGTACTAGTACACACGCTCCGGGGGGGAATTTTGGCCCCAGAACGGAATTCCACGAAACCAGCGCCTTGTCGACCGTTCGGAGTGCAGATTCCGAATTGTTGTCACAAAACGATTCTGATACCCGTGCGGAAAGTTATGCCCAATCCTTCGCTGATGGGGTGAGAATAACCGGAGGGGGGGACTATATCGGCGATGTTCGGGCACCCATATCTACGACCTGGGGAGGAGATCTCGCGTCGAGTTGAACAAGACTTCCGATCGCTGTGATTTGGGTCATATGTGGTCCATTGGCCCAATTAAAATATTGGGTCATTTATATATAATGTTGGAAGTCTCTCCACACCTTTATTAATTTTTGGTTGCGTCGTATTCCGTGTTAACGTTTTCCGACTTGTTTCCTATTCGGACAATTGGTCACCATGTGATGTTCACTAAGGTTAATAGGATTTTTCATCGTACAAATTCCCTCGTGGGAACCCTTAAGAATAATGTGTGGGGTTGATTCCTATTTTTACGGATTTTCCGACGTTTTTAGCACATGTGATAATGATTCGTATAATTTAAATACTTTGATAATATGGAAATTGTTTATTTTCCATTATTCGAATTTTTTATATAGTTAAAAATTTCCAGGGTGCCACACCCTCCCCCACTTAAGCGAATTTGGTCCCCAAAATTCATGTATGGAAAGTTTTTGTACAAGTGA